>BQNB010042609.1:5364-46011 GCA_026074375.1 Tanacetum coccineum
GATTGGGAAAGATCAAAGCAATTTGAACCGCTCACATCACAGTAGTAGTAGCGTAAAGGCCGTAAGCCGGGGGGCGGCCATACATATAGATCCTAGCTGAGGCTGTGATAGCAGCTGCTAGTTGGACAGCAGAGTTCTTCGGTGGGTTCCAATGAGTTCCGTCATTTCCTGTATTAGTATGGTAGGATACGAATAAGTTCGAATGGTAGATCCCAGTTTGGGGCAATCAAGATTGGAGCTTCCGTAAGTTTATTCTTTAACGTTTGGAAAGCTTGGATGCATTCATTAGAGAAGATGAATGGAGTATTCTTCTCGAGAAGATGAGTCATTGGTCGGGATATTTTGGAAAAATCCTTTATGAATCTCCGGTAAAAACCGGCATGACCAAGAAAACTCCTAACTCCTTTGACAGTGGTGGGATGAGGTAATTTGGCAATGACATCTATTTTGGCTTTGTCAACCTCAATCCCATTTTTAGAAATTTTATGGCCGAGGACAATGCCCTCTTTGACCATAAAATGGCTCTTCTCCCAGTTAAGACACAAATTGGTGTCTTCACATCTTTGCAACATTTTCTCAAGACGGGAGAGGCAATTTTCAAAGGAATTCCCAAAGACCGAGAAGTCATCCATGAAGACTTCCATTGTCTTTTCAACCATGTCGTGAAAGATGGCCAACATACACCTTTGGAACGTGCCCGGTGCATTGCATAAGCCGAAAGGCATGCGACGGTAGGCAAATGTTCCGTAGGGACAAGTAAATGTGGTCTACTTTACCAAATGGATAGAAGCAAAACCAGTAGCAACTATCATAGGAAACCAAGTGAAAAAGTTCGTATGGAAAAATATAGTATGCAGATTTGGTCTTCTGGGAGAAATCATATCCGATAATGGCAAGCAATTCTGAGACAACCCCTTTAAAGACTGGTGTGAAAAGTTATGCATTCAACAACATTTTGCCTCTATTAAACATCCCTAGACAAACGGGTTGGTAGAAAGAGCAAACCGGAGTTTGGAGGAGGGAATAAAAGCAAGGCTGGGCAAAGACAACAAGAACTGGATAGAAGAAGTTTCTCATGTCCTCTGGGCGCACCGTACCATGATCAAAACCAGTAACGGAGACATCCCGTTCTCACTAACTTACGGAACGGAGGCTATTATCCCAGCGGAAATAGGAATGCTCACATTCAGAACAGCAGAAGTAGACGTGACTAAAAATGATGAAGCATTGGAAATCAACTTAGAACTACTAGAAGAAAATCGAGAGCAAGCAGCCATAAGAGAGGCAAAAAGCAAGAGACAAATGGAAAAGTACTACAACATCAAGGTTCGAAACACAAGCTTCAAGCCAGGAGACTTGGTATACCGCAGCAACAAAGCAAGTCGTGTAGAAGATACCGGAAAGCTAGGACCCAAGTGGGAAGGCCCATATGAAGTCACATAAGCACTTGGGAAGGGATCGTACAAGCTAAGAGACCGCAACGGAAAAGAGCTTCTGCGGACCTGGAATGTTTGCAATCTTAAGAAGTGTTACGTACGCAAAACATAAGCAGCTCACCCATACGGACTCCGTGATAGGAAGAGCATTTTTACTTTATTCCTTGTAATAACTTTTAAATATCATGTAATGTTCTTTAATTTCAATGAAAAAGTCAAGATTAGCTACCTTTACAAGTTCTGTTTTTAAAGAAAAAAAATAAAAAATTATTATTATTATAATTTGTCACTTTGCAAATATATCTGTTATATGTGATTAAGTCGCGCACGTATGGAGCATGCCTCTACCAATGTTATTCCGCATAACAAAAAGGATGAGTAACCTACAAACAAAACTCAAAATGCATAAGAGGCATTGCAAGCCCAGCATTCAAACAAGCCTATTATAACATAACATATCCCAATGATATTCAAGAAAGCAAAGACATAGTATATCCGAATACAAACTATTGCAAAAAAACATCATTGTAACTAAGGTCAGTACGGATAAAAGTGTTAGAATATTTGGAGTACAAACAAAAAATCGCGAAGAGGTCACATGCGACCGCGGAAGACCAAGCAAACAAGCTCAAAGAGCAGCGTTCCTAGTTTCGTTCTCTAACTCAGAGAACACAAAATCACCAACATTAGC
This sequence comes from Tanacetum coccineum, assembly GCA_026074375.1. Taxonomy (NCBI): domain Eukaryota; kingdom Viridiplantae; phylum Streptophyta; class Magnoliopsida; order Asterales; family Asteraceae; genus Tanacetum; species Tanacetum coccineum. The sequence continues at coordinate 7,492 of BQNB010042609.1, forward strand.
ATCACCTCCAGTTGAACCTCCAACCTTTCCTTCACTTCCTGGCTCTGGAATAACATCCTTCGGGACCGCACCCACCAAATCCGGGTTCTCATAATCCTCCACCGAGAGAGAAGGTTCAAAACTGGGATGAACAACCACGATGGACAAAGTTATGGTAGTAAGCGTCGTAACCGGGGGCTCGGTAGGGGTCTCTGGGAGAATGGTCAAAGCTTCAGCGGATAAAGGGTGATCTATGGAAACAAATACATCTTTCTAAAAAGGAAGACGCTCAATAAGGTTCCTCTCCATCTTTTGCACCCTCCCGTGACAAATGTCCAAAGCAACAGACAACACTTGGCTACCAATCACGGCTTGATCTTGCTTACGACACACGGGAACCATCAACTGGCTCACATCAGGCCGAAGATTGGTCATCCCTAGAACTTCAGCCACGACATCATCCAAATGGAGAAGGTTCATAACATCTCAAATACTAGCATCTTTCTTAGCAGATAACTCTTGGAGAAGCGGAAAATCCAAACCACGGAGATTCTGGATGGCGGAATTAAAGTCAGCTTCTGCAGAGGGGTTGTACGCTTCAAGGTCATTTAGACATCTTCCAGCCTGTCCATGTTCAATTCCAGCAGCCAAACCCTCCTGCATCCCTTTCTCGATAGCACACCCAAAAGCATTCCTAAGAGCCTCCATATACTCAGTAGTGTTGAGAAACTTAGCCATTAAAAGTCTCATACCATGAGTCAAAAACCATCTTCGGCCCGCGATGGTATTAAGGAGGTGCGGATGAAAAGTCTCCTGGAAGTGCATATAAAATCTGATGAAGTCAACATCAATCTCAGCCAATCTAGCCTTAAGAGGTTCCATGAGCTTGTCTTGGAATTCCTACAGTTGTTTCATGCTTCCTTCATACATTTCCAGCTTCTCACGGAGACCGGCGGATGAAACTTCCAACTCATGCACCTACGAATAAAAAATATATATATGAGAAAAGGGAAATTACAAAAATATGAAAAGGATAGTTAAGGATAATTAAATGTACTTGATTCACAAGACCTTGGTTCTGAACCCTCAAAGAAGAAGAAGAGGTTTCCAAATCAGAAAGCTCACGGTCCTTCTCGGCAACGGTAGACTCGAGGCTTATAGATTTTAAATTTAGAGCATTGCGCTCTTGTTCAAGAAGGCTGATGTGCTCCTTGGCGAAAGCAACCTCGCCCCGGAGCGAACTCTTAATAGCCTAGAGACTAGAAACTCGAGCACGGAGTCGAGCCACCTCCTCAGACTCATCCTTTACTCGCAACAACTGAGACCCTAACCTCTCAATCTCCTTATCTTTCACCTGCAACAAATTATTCCTCTCCTCAGCAAGGGACTTCCACTTCCTTTTTTCCAAGATGTTGTACTCAGCACGCATCCTAACCTCAGAACTCAAACTTAAATTACATGCGACAGAAACATTGAACTCTGCAAACAATTGTTCATGCTCTATTCCGCGAACAGCTTTGAAGAAAGTGGGAGGGGTAAAATGATTAATCATGTCGGCACAAGACCGCCCGTCGTTCAGTTCAAAACCTCTAGTCACGGACCATCTAGGAACATAGATTTCTTGCAAACCAGTGTCCGCAGCCCCTTCCGTATGAATATCCCTAACAACAAAATCACTACCCGACCTACCTGTAAAAAGGCTAAGCGTGCGATCCGTCTTCTCAGATGAACTAGAACCAGCAAAAATGGACGGAGTTGGCACATTCTTATCCTTGCCAACATCAGCAGGAGTAACGGTCGTAGTAGCGGCAACAGAAACAGAGGTCGTTACAGTAGTGGCCACGGTCATCACTAGAGCGACATACCTGATTAAAGAATCAATCTCAGCATCCGCAAATTTAGCACTTGAATGATGAGAAGAATCGGATAGAACCACGAACCTCTTAGAAGGGCCGATAGAACGCAAAGCAGGACCAGTCACGGAATCGGTATGATCCCCGCCTTCCTCCAAAGGTGAAGCTGTCACAGATGAAGTAATAAAAGGTAAGGTAGGAAGGGCGGCGACACCCTGTTCTACCATTAACTGAGAATCTCGAAGCAACCTGTTAATAACACTAGGAGACTTACCTCCAGTAGCGGAACCACTAGTCTTTCCGTAATCAGCCCTCAATTTCTTGGGCGGATGAGAAGCGGCAGGAGTATCCTCACTCTCGCAGATAACCCTCTTTTTCTTTGAACGCTTAACCCTGGATGACCCGGTCTCCGCAACAACATCATCCGCGATAGGAACGATCGGCTCAACATTAGCGTGACTGCCAACGGAAGCATTCTCTTGACCTTTACCACCGCTGCCACTCACATCTTCACCAAACTCTCTTTCAACGCTATCTAACAACTCCCCGGAAGGGCGAGGAACTGAAGTAGGAAGAAGGGTTACGGTACGATGCTTAGCTACAGTCACGATAGGCCTCTCATTCTCAGTCCTTGCTCTCTTAACAATCCTCACCTTACGAGGGTCAGCGGTCCGAATAAAAGCATTCAAATCCATCTCTGCAAAGGACAACAGGAAAAAAGAGTAAATATTAAAGAAAAAAAAGAAAAAAAAAGACAAATAATCAACGTGTATACGGAGAAGAACACCCACCCTCTCCGTCCTTATAATCAAATCAAGGGTAAGTATCTTTATTGAAAAGGTAATTACGGCTTATGCCAACCCAGCAAAGAAATTCTTGCGGGAACCTAAAGAACGGAGAGGCTTGAGCAATAAGGGTATTAGCATGCTCCACATTATATTCGGATATGGTGGGAGCTCGATCTTTAACAATGTTTGTGCCTGAAAACCAACCAAACCTAGCACTAGCAGGAACCACAAACTCATCCACCCAGAAAAAGTGGTTGTTCCAATTCTTCAAAGAGTCCAAATTCTTATAATAACAAGCACGGACGTTCAGACGTTTGGTAAACCCAAACCAACCATTCTTATAATTATGCATATAGAAATATCAAAACAAACCAACACTAGGCTCAATATTACAAACGCGACACATGATTTCAAATTGAGAAACCTTGGCAGACCCAAAAACAGACAATTGGGAGAACGAAATGCGGAAGTGAGTAAGAACAGACACAAAGAAGTTAGAGAATGGAATACGATAATTCGCATAATCAAAAAATCGGGTATACATTCCAACTTTACCAGCCGGCCTTTCATGCATAGTGTCATCTGGACCCGGTAATTAAGGGTGAATTTCTTCCAGAACAAAATAGTTTGAACAGACAGCATCAAGATGTTCTTATGTAAGAACACATTTAATGGATGTGATACTATTCATACTAACAAGAGAGAAGCAAAGAGGTTAACCTGAATATAAACGAAGCTCTAGAGCAGGAGATACCGTGCAAATAGAGAACCTTAAAGTTTATCAACAATGATGGGAAAGTGAAAAAGATGAAAAAAGAAACAGTGAGGCATGACTCGATTATTTATACCCATGGTATATTTAATTCGAGTAAATATCAGATGACGACATGTGTTGAAACACCTCCCTATCAACGGTGCAAAAACAAAGTAAAAAGATAATGATAACAGCTGGATGGGGGGCCCAGAAGGTCAAATCATACAGAAGATGAAAGGACACGAAGAACCCACGTAACCCACAACCAACTGCCAAAATGACGCGAAGGACTGCGGAAAAAGATGGGAATAGAAGAAAAATGCTCACGGAACTCTAGTCTAGTAACGCTCACCACACGCTATAATTGATACCGTGTACAATAAGTGAACTAGACTGGGGGGACTTGATGACGTATAGTATGAACACCAAGCTTACTGGGCTTAGTTCATAATATACGCATATGGGCCCAGGCCCAATACAACAAATAGCCGGACTACTAAGCCTGACAAGGGTCACGCTCCGGATATTCCAAAGACGCACGTGAGTACCTTTAAAAGCCGCACCCGTTGCACCTCCGCGGATAAACACGGGCTGCGGAAGGATACTCACGTCCGCAGACACGATTACACGTGGACCCTTGCCCGACAAGGGACCCACTCCGGCTACTAACAGTCGCAGCGAAATATTAGAAAACCCTAGTATTGGGCTTGCCTATAGATAGGGGTCATTTCACACCCCAAAGAGGTACATTCTATCCTATCATTAGTACACACACATACTCTGACATTCTCTTATTCTCTGACAAACATGTATACTTACTCTCACGCCGAAGCTTAATCGTGGGGTCCGCCCCGCGGTAAGGCTAACGGTTTACTCTCATTTGTGCAGATCGCCTCTTCATTACTTGGATTAGTACAATATCAATATCATAGCTTACTCCCTGGTCCAGCTCATTAAGCAATCCAAATTCCTATTCACCCCAACACACCTCTTGTACTAACAACCACAAAATAACCAATCAATATCTCAGATTCTCTATTAGACCTACACATTATCTCCGATTAAACCCATTCAAGTAAAACTCCAGTATAACAAAATAATTGCAGTTGAAATAAATTCATTCATCCAATATAACACATATAATACAGATTGCGGCGAGCATTTCTAACCTTGCTTAAAGCCTTAAACAATCATCTTGTGTCAGAATTTAGAGTAGAAATTAATTCTTCAACTTGCTTCTGGACAAACTTGTGGGTAGGCCTTAAATGTCTAAAAGAAACACATCTTAGGTGATATGCCTTTGAATTCGACTAGGAGTTCTAGTTGGGTAACTAGTTTACGGATGAAAAACACGTTTGGGTCCCTAAGTGTTTCAAATAATAGTGTCCGATAACTCGATGCAAACATCTTGTGTGATATATGGAACAAGTTTCGATGAACTCGAATATAATTTTCTAGCCCATGAATATACCTTTTGTCCATTCAAGTAAAGGATATACGAATTTTGACACGATATAACTTGTCTCTCCTCCACCAACATTGTCTCAACATATGCGATGCTATCATGCTAAGAGCTCTAGGTAATGGTAACATGTCAAAACCTCTCTTTTTAGTCCAGCGCCGCTTCAACATTTCCCTCACACTCACATACCAAAATACTCTCTTAGTAATAACTTAAGCCAAAACACCTCTTTTGTAACCTATTATACCCAATCAAAACACAAACTTAACAAAAAAACTCAATTAAAAAAAAAGAAGCAAAAAGTAGCAACTAACGTACGCGAGTGCATTAGCTTGGACTTTAACACGGGGGGTGGGGGGTGGTGACTTGGCTTTGGCTCAAGCCAAAACCATGCCACATGGGACTGGCGTCATCTACACATTACGATATCTAAGGCTCTAATACGTACACTTCTTTGCAACATTTCTTGTCACTTGGAGGAAAATATGGTTGCCAACCTCACTAATTTTCAAATATTGGACAAATGATAATGACTCAGTAAAATTTGCATCCTGTGCAGTGGTGGTTTAAAGGTACAACAATTAAAAGATAGGGCTTTAGGCCCTCAATTTTTAAGGCCCTCGATTTTCTAAGACTTTTGATATATACAAAGTGAGTCACATATTTTTTAGCCGTCATTTTTAAACATCCAACTATGTAAGACCACAATTAGCCGATAAATATTACTCGTAAATCATCAAAAAATTTGGGCCTCTTTTGGCTTTCGCTTTTCAATTTTCAAGCCTACATGTTGTAAAAAGTTAAGCCCAAATATATTAAGTATATAAAAGGCTCATTTTTACAAGAAAAATAAGCAAATATCAAGTTAAGCCCATTTAAAATGTGGTTAGAAGACTATTATCGATAACCATTTAATCATTTGTATTTATACCCACAAATATACTTTCACTCTCTTGCTTTCTCTCATTTCACCATGTATTTAATCGAAAGTTGCTTTTAATAATGCTTTTATAAAAACCAGTCCGATCATTTCTTATACATCATTGTAGTTAAAATTTGATAAAGCTATTTGCAGATGGAGACGAAGACGGTGATGATGACAGTGATATGAGAAGTTGAGAGGGTCATTTATTTAATAACAAAACAGAAGAAGATAGGGGTGTTCAGAATTTGGGTAATACCCACAGGAATCGAAAACTGAACCGAAAAATCGAACTGAAATCGTCAAAGCCGAACAAAAACGAATTAAATAATAGATTTTCGGTTTGGATATTGTTTTGGCAATCTAAACTGAAAATCCAACCGAAAATCAAATTAATATAAATATATACTTTTTTCTACGTATTTATATATATGTATATATAAAGAACATTAAAAAATTTATCCTAGTATATAACAATCTCAATGATATAATTCGAGTTATTCGGGTCAACATGAAAACTGAACCGAATTTAAATTCGACTTTTAGTTCAATTTCAAAAAAAAATATTTAACCGAATTAAGCGAATCGAATAAAACGAACAACCCGATAACCGAAGTGGTGAACACGCATAGAAAGAGACTTACCTTTTCCATGTTAATTTTAACTAGGCCCATGTAAAAGTTTGAGGGAGTATATTTGTCATTATAATCAGGCCCATGTTAATTATCCCTGATTCCCTTTCAATAAAACTCGAGAACGACGACCTATATCTCTTCCATTCCTTTAAAAATTCCTAGCTTCTCCGATGGATTCCAAGCTTCCCAGCGACTTAAAAATTGAGATTCTTTCACGAATATCGTTAAAGGATCTCAATGCCATGCGTTGCACGAGCAAAGCATACAACAATCTCACATATGATTCACATCTTATCCAGAAGCACAAGCAAAGAAACAACATCGTGTTGCGGTGTGATTGTTGGGAGAAAACGACAACGATGGATCGTTTTATAAATCAAGATATACCGATAAACTATTAAAAAATCACCCCTTCATCATCTTTCTAATTACATAAGAAAACTGAGTTTATACGCATACTAAATGAACACAGGGCAACGTTTAAAGTTGTAAATGCGTTCGTGTAAAAGAACGTTGTGTCTTCTTCCTCAAATAACTGTAAATACAGATTTTGTAACTTTATGTTACGGGGGTAGTCGGAATTAGCCCGTTGGGTGCGATTCGGCCCACCATTCCACTCCCTCTCATAGCAAACGCTTTGACGGTGTGACGTAGATCTGTGAGTCCGATGAGTTGCCTCATGTCAGAATTAATCTTCGGTATTGCCTTGTGAGTATGTCTGCTTGTGATATTCTCCACTACGAATTCAACTGTTGTCGTCTCTTTCAACGCATTTCCTTTGACAGTGGTATTTTGTTCTACTGTGCTTGCTCCTTCCATGAAAAACAGGGTTCTTCATTAGTTGGATGGTTGATTTGTTGTCAACCATTATTGTGATCTTTTCTTCTTCTGAATGTGTAAGTCTGCTTAAGAGTCTTTTCAACCATAATGCTTGAGTTGCTGCTGCTGTTGCTGCAATGAATTCTGATTCGCAGGATGATAATGCTACAGTGGCTTGCTTTTGTGTGCTCCAGCTAATTGGTGAGTCACCATAGTAAAATATTATGTCGGTAGTTCCTTTGCCTTCTTGAGTGTTGACTCCGTAGCTACTATCGCTGAATCCTTGTATAATATTTCCTCCATTATGCTTGTAGGTGATTCCATAGTCTTTTGTTCCTTTCACATAACTTAGTACTTGCTTTACGGCTTTCATGTGTTGTTCCTTTGGGTCCATTGGTATAACTGTCTCGTTGCTTTCTAGCATTCCAGCTTCTTTTAAGATCTTGTTTGCGTAGGCAGTTTGTTTTATTGATATGTCATTTTTTGTGTGGACTTAATTCCGAGATAGTAAGTATAGTCGAGATGGCTCATTTTGAATTTTCTTCCATTTGAGCCCTTAAACTTATTATTCTTTCTTTGGTGTTCCAGTGATGATTAGATCGTCGACATAAAACTCCTATAAAATAGTGCCCTAATTTCGATGCTTCGTCGTAGATTGCTGTTAAGTGCACATTCTTGAATTCTAACGGACTTAAACGTGTTGTCTATTTTATATTCTGCACGTGGTGCTTGTTCTTAATACGTATAAGGCTTTTTATAAGTCTGTTTGACTTTTCCATCATTTCCTTTCTTCGTAAATCCTTCGGTGTTCGTGTGTAACATACATTTCTTTTAGTTTCCATGTAGAAAAGGATTTTACGTCGAAGTAATGATTCTTCCATTTTTTGTTAGCGGCTGTGGGAGTAATAGCGGATAGTTTCAAGCCTTTGTACTGGTGCAAATACTTGTTCAAAGTCTATGCCATGCTCCTGTAATGTATCTTTTCGCTTCTTATCGAAAGCTTTTGTTTGTTTCTTGTTTATTTCACCCTGTGCTTGATTTATGTTTCCATTGCATTCTTTCTTGGTTTTGAACACCATATAAACCCCAATGCTTTATGACCAGTGGTAGATTGGTTATATACCATGTGTTTTTTTCGTCTTTCTTTGAGGGCCAGTTTTGGTGCTATGTGCCCAAACTTTTTACAATGGTAGCATTGAGTTTTGCTTGGGTCGTAGTTTGATTTTTTGAAGTTGTTATTGTTGAAGTTCTTTTGAGTGTTTTCTCCATCTTTCTTATCTTCTCGAAATTTCTCGTGGTTGATATTGTGTGAAAACTGTAGTTTTTCCAGTCCACGTCCTCTAACGTTTTCTTTCCTGATCTTTCGTTGTCGTGTGATACATCAATTTTTCTTGATTGTCCACTTGTTACTTCTTATGTTTCTATATTCTTAATTCTTTCTTAATAGGTCTTAAGTCTTCCTTATTGTTACTTTTTGGGTCATTTCATTCTAATGTCGAATATTGTTTCAATGGGATGCCATACAACTTTGATAGGAATTTTAGGGGTTTCAAATTGAGTCATTTTCCGTTCTAAAGGTTGGCTCCTCAAATGTGTATCCTAAACCAGCGGCTTGTTTATTTGCTAATGTTGTTACATTTTCGGTGTGAAGGAAAGGATTGTCTCGTCTTCCTTCATTTGTAACATCTCAAAGTTCGGATTTGAGAGTTTGGAGTCTCGCTTGTTGACTGTTGTCGCCCATTAGTATCTTGTTATTCAAAAGCATGCCACATTTTGCTTTCGCGGTTTTGTGCTTTGTTATTTGAAGCAATTGGTTCTTTCGGGTAGGGATTGAAAAAAGGAATGCGATTGCAGTTTATCTTTTTATTGGTCGAGTTGTTCGTCTCCGAATGGTTCTTATCATTTCCACAAGCCGTTTTGCTTTCGAGAATGGTATTTGCATCCGAATTGCCATAATGAGTAATTAGTGGGTTTAGCATTGGACAATGGAATGGGGTGTATGTTAGATACTTTACTTCCTTTTTGGAGTATCTCCACTTTCTTTCGTATATAGCGACAGGATATTACAAAAATCTTAATGGAATTATTTTTTGTTGGACACTTTTTAAAATGGCCGACGCGGAGGGGGGGGGGGGGGGGGGCATATAATAACTATTTTCTTTTCGGTGAGTACTCTAATTTATGTTATAGGTATAAGTACAATGGTATAAAAGTTTTTTTTATATTCAAAAAACTTTTTTAGAGATTTTATATCTCAAAGAAATAACTAAGGTTAATTATCCTTAAAATTTTTCTATATAATAAGCGTGTATTCGCTAGGTTTATATATCAAAGTATTTATTATTTTTTATAAACAAATATTAACTCCTTCATTTTTTTTTAAAGTTGAGTGAAAAGAAAAAAAAATTTGCTTATATAAGAAACAATTCAAAAACTTTTATATCTAAAAAGTGTGTAAAAATTTTCTATACTAGATATAAAGAATGAAGTTGGCAAGGGTCGTTGTAAATAGGGCATGTTTAAACTTGTTGGGTAAAACACCGTAGCCTTGTTTGTGGGTAATAACCGGTTTTCCTTTCTTGTTTATTCGCAGTTCCCTCTTTTTGTTGTGTGATAAAAAACAAACAGCGACCTTCTCCTCTTTTTGTGCACCCCACCCACCCCCCAACACACAATCCAAACTACAATGGCTGCGAGATGTCGTTGAGATAATTCTTCTTACTAAGCCCCATTGATTCGTGGTGATTATATCCTATGAAGAAGGCTGGTTTCCCCTCTTCTAATGCGATTGTGTTTCGTTAAGTTTTCAGGTGATTTCCTTGATTTTGCTTTCGTGCGAAATAGGGTTTCGCTATCAATTGGGGATTATTTGCGGAATTAATTGGGGTCTTCTTGTTAAATATAAGCACCATTGATGATTTCACCAAAGGGTGTGTTGGTGGAATCTTACAAACTGGTGTTGTTTGTTCCCTTTCTTGATGAGCTTAATTTATTCTGTCCATCTCTCCGTGTCTGTTTTTCGACAATCTACGCGTGTTCAAAAACGTTTAATAAGCCTTGTTTTTTTTATTCGATTTTTGGGCAAAAAAATATGGTATATTATGATTCTTTGGTTAAAAGCAAAAAAAATGCTCTGATACCAACATGTTGGGACGTCAAACGACTCGATGGATGTTTTATTAATCATGATTACCGAATAAACTATGATTCGTATTAACACTTTGTATTGTTTTTACACAAGGTTAAAAAAAAATTTTTCATCTTCATTTTTCTAAATTACCATACAGAACTGATGTATTTATACTAAATGAACAGGCACGTTTTAAAGGTTGTAACATGGTTCGTGTAAAAGAACCGTTGTATACACATTTATTTTCGCAACCCAGACCTTGTCATCCGTTCTACACCCTAACTGTCAACATTAACGTTTAGTAATGTCATGTTACAGGGGTTGGGCATTAGCCCATTGGGTGATTAGGCCCCAACCCCCCCAACGTGATATACAACACGTCCTCATTCGGACTCTCACCCAATACACGTCCCTCATTCGGACTCACCCATCAAAGAATTTGTACCGTCACATGAATCCGACAGTCTAGATCTTGGTTTTCTGCCAAAAGATGCTACAATTCTATCATCTTCAGACCAAGGTATCATAGTTTTTGAGGCTGCTACGTACACTCAATCTCGTCATTGGTACAGTACTAGTAGGGAGAAGATTTTTCGGTACTATGTTTGTAAACCTGCTACTGAGCAGATTTTGCAATTGCCTGAGCTTACGAATTATAACCGTGCCCAAACGAAACATGCTATCGTAGTGATTGGGTCTAACGGACTACATTACAAGATTGTCAGATTTTTTCAATACAGAAACATGTAAGTATTACAACCTTTGAAATTGTTTCGTTAATATTATAAGATACGAGTAATTGTTTACTTCAGAAGTTTTCTTATGTGTGTTTGGTGTTTGTTGCACATGGTTTCCTAATTTTGTTGTCATTCTATTTGTTATCCCAGGAGTGTACACGCGACTACGTACTATTGTGATATCTTTGACTCACAGCCCTTTACATGGACAAAGCACATAGTTATGAATCTGTCTTCTCGGATGTTGTCAGGTCATGACCCACTGATCACCTCCGGGGGCTCAGTCTACTGTTTAATGTCAAACTGTGACATCTTTAAATTCGATGCATATTCAGAAAAATGGTCGACAATGCGATCACCATATCCAGTCTACAACACTCGTGCTTACACTTCTAAGAAGCTTCTTAAGTACGAAGGCCAGTTAGGACTCGCTTGTATGAAAACTAATGGCTATTGGGAGATTTGGATTCACACAATAGATGAATCATGGGAGAGAAAGTACATATTAAACAAAACAGACTATATTAGAGGGATGTCGCTAGAATCCTTCAATGGTCCTGATACAAGTGTTACGTTAGATCAAGATACACTTATTTTTCACAGGTTTAAAGGATGTGATAACATAGATAAAGCCAATGATACCAGTAAGAAAGTCACATTGAGTAATCCTCCTTATGAAAAGTTCAACTTCCAATCAGATCACCAGCGAGTTAACCTAAAAGGTAAAGTCGACAATTTATGTTTGGACTTCAGTTTATTGAACATTATATAACGGAATGCATTTACAAATAGATGGTTTTGCTTACACTTGCTCCAATATGGCAGTTTTAATTTATTAAAAGTAATTTATTGAGTAACGCTTCATTAAACTATGTAAGTAGGATCAGGGCCGTCTCTAAATTTATGAAATTTTTAAAGGCCCTGAGCGAAATTACATAATGAGGCCCTGCGATAAGAAACGTTATATATAAAGTGTCATCGTTTTTAAGAAATAATGCACATAATTGTTAACGGGATAAATTTTGGTGCCCCTAAAATTTTTGGGGCCCTGTGCGGTCGCCCACCTTGCACACCCTCAAAGCCGGCCCTGAGTAGGATTAAGATGCTAATAGAAGGAACTAGCTATAATATCACTTACTTGACTCATGATAGCACAGGTGGATACTATGAGCACGTAGAGTCGCCTCCCCAACCACATCCGTTTAGCACATACATGTACAGGAGACGCCATTCCAACCTGTTTGAGACGCCATTCCAGCCACCGAATCTTTGGATTTTTAATTATTATTTTATTATTTTATAAATAATTATTTATATATTTGATAAATAATTAACTATCTAAGAAAAGCACTCTGTTAAATAACATGATTATACTCTGTATAATTTTAAGATGCACATTCGTCAAGTATCACAAAAAACAAAAACATTTATTTAGTTAATAGTATACATACCACATTGTAGTATCACAGCGTTTGGTCTAAGACCGATAATCATACGTGAGTTATAAACAGACACTTTAAACATATTAGACTGATAATCATACGAGACTTACAAACAGACACTTAAAGCATACGAATTACATTCCAAATGACAAACTACTCCAAATCAAGTTTTCCCATGTCATTGTAAACTTCGTGAAGTAGTGCAGCTGAATTAAGTGTGTGTTGTTGGAGAATTTTATACTTTTCTAACATTGCCTGAGTATCCGTTATTTATCAAGCAAGTGCTTTGCAGTTTTGAGCACTCTGCATTTCTTAAAGCTTCCTGGAGAATAAATTAGAGTCGATGATGATCCTGGAGAATAAATTGGAGTCGTTGAAGCTCCTGGAGAATAAATTTGAGTCGATGAAGATACTGGAGAATGGAATTGGAGTGTTTTGAAGCTTCCAGGGAACCAACCAGGAGGACGGACTCGTTCCTCTTTTCCATAAAATAAAATTACATCCGAAAGTGTCTTCCGAGAGGAAGTGTGTTAAAGGTATAGCTAATTGGTTTTACAACTAACCACATATTTTATATATTACACAAAAAATGCATGTGATTGTTCACTTTGATCGTGGAATGACATTATATAGTTTACCTACGGGTTTTTGGTTTTACGACTCTGCAGATACTACATTAAGGATCCACAAGGACACGCAAAAGCTTCATATGGCACCATCTTCACCATAATAGCAGTGTGATATGTTTGTGGTTGTGATGGTAAGAATGTGTGTGATCTGTGGGTGATTGTGAGGATAATATCTGCTTTTATGGTAAAAAAAAGTTTTTTGGAGGGAGAATTTGGCGGGAGTATTTGGCGGGAGTATAACCATACCATATCGACTCGTCCGTTGAACGTCTAATGTACAACGATAACACATTGACTCATCCATTGAACGTCTAATGTACAACGACAACACACCGAGTCATCCGTTGAACGTCTAATGTACAACGACAACACACCGAGTCATCCGTTGAACGTCTAATGTACAACGACAACACACCGAGTCATCCGTTGAATTCTAATGTCAACGGTTTCATATCCAGTCAATCAGTTAATTGAACGTCTATGTACAACGATAACACAATTGACTATCCGTTGGAATTTGTCTAATGTACAACGATTAACACATTGACTCATACGTTTGATACGTTCTAATGTAGCAAGAAACACAAACGAGTCATCCGTATTTTGAACGTCTAATGTACATCGATCAACACACGAGTCATCGTTGAAGTCTAATGTACAACGGAACACACCAGTGTCTCAATACTGTTTTGAAACGTCTAATGTACAACGGCACATATCCAAGTCATCCGTTGAACCGTTAATGTACAACGATAACACATTGATCATACGTAGAACGTCCTAATTGTACACGACAATACACCGGTGAGTCTTCTTTTGAACGTCTAATGCTCAACGATAACACATTGACTATACGGTGAACGTCTAAATGTACAACGATAACACTTTGACTCTTTCGGTTGACGTCTATATGTACAACGATAAACACATTGACCTCATACGTTGAACGTTAATGTACAACGATAAAACTCATTGACTCTTACGTTGATCGTCTAATGTACAACAACAAACACCGAGTCATCCGTGAACGTCTAATGTACTACGACACACACCGAGTCATCCGGTTGAACGTCTAATGTACAAGACAACACACCGAGTCAATCCGTTAACGTCTATTGTACTCAAGGCTCATATCCATGTCATCCGTTGAACGTCTAATGTACTAACGATAAACAACATTGATCATCCGTTGAATGTCTATAGTACAACGATAACACATTACTCCTAGTTGAACGTCTATGTACAACGACAACACACGAGTCATCCGTTGAAGTTAATGTACAACGAAACACACCGTAAGTCTTACGTTGCAACGTCTAATGTACTATCGACAACACACCGAAGTTCATCGTTTTTGAAAGTCTAATGTTACAACGTCAAACTCGCAGTCATCCGTTGAACGTCTAATGTACAACGACAACAACCGAGTCATCCCGTTTTTTTTTGAACGTCTTATGTACATAGTCATCATATCCAGTCATCCGTTGAAGTCTAATGTTACAACGATAAACATGACACATCCGTTGAATGTTCTAATGTACAACGTAAACACATTGACTATACGTTGGAACTGGGTCCTAATGATACATCGGAACATCACATCCGAGTATCCGTTTTGAAGTATAATGTACAACGACAACACACCGAGTATCCGTGAACGTCTAATGTACACGGCATTCATTATCCATTCATCCCGTTGAACGTCAAGTACACGATTAACACATTGACCTCGCTTGATAACGTCATATGTACAACGATTTTGCAGATATCTGATGAGAAAGACCTATAACCTTGATATTGGATGATGGTGGTAAATGTTGTTTATTCTAGTGAGAAGAAGAAGATGATCTTTAGTTGTAACTTGTAAAGTCGTTTATTTTGAATGAATGAATGAATGAAAAATGTTATGGATTTCGTTTCTATTGTGTATATTTATTTTGGATGTATATGCTATTTGGTTGTGTGAATGGCTTTTATCTATTCTTGTTCATAAATTTCTATATTTATACTATGGCTACCTGTATAGATGTCAGCTGATGTCGCACGGGGTCACGGCGGTGACGGTGGAGGTGATGATCGCCCCCCTCCATATCAGGTACCCACCGGCTGTGGGGGTTGCTTAGGCAACCGAGGTAAGAATTTCTGGATTATTGTAATACAAGCATAAACTTGATATATTGAATTTGCTTGCCTTGAATTTTTATGACATTGTCACTCACTTGATTTTGCAGGTAAGGGCACCCGAAAGCCCAATTTGGGTGGCAGGAGAGCGGGCAGGCGCTACCCGCCAGGGAGACCGAACCTCGGGGTTAAATGCCATCACGGATAAGAGTGGCCCCGTCCCGATCCGGTTTGAGGTTAACGACCGAGAGACCCTCATGCCTCTCGGTGACCATGCGGCTCATTGGGCCAACTACCTCGGAGAGCTCGTTAGGGAGTTGCCCTTGCACTACCCTTCTTGGCGCCAAATGTCGCCGGAGCGGAAGGCGGGGGTCGTGGCAAAGATTGGGGTAAGTTATTTCATTATCCTTTTATGTTTATTTCATTATCGTGTTCATCTATTTAATTGTGTATATTTATCTAAATTTGTTTATTTATTTATATCATATAAATAAATAACCAAATTTAGATAATATATAATTTAATCTCTAACTCTTTCTTTGTTTGTATATGATTGCAGACCCAATTTGACTTTGCGTCCCCACATGGAATCGACCCGCTGCCACAAATCTCAATGCGGGCATCCAGTCGATCACCTCGCAAAAGAGTCTACAATGGCAAGAATGGCTGCTTCAAAGAAAGATATTGGGTTCCTGATAAGAGGACGGGACTTAATGAACTGGGAGCGCCTCTGAACGCGGACGTTTCCCTCGCCACATTTCTGAGGTTAAATTGGGAGGTTGTATGCGCAGCTTGCATTTTGGGAATGGATCCAAGAAACTTGCCCGGGGCTGCCCAAAATAAAACAAAATCCGGGACAAGAGCAGGGTCGTTACTGCCGGACAGGGTTCCGTCTCTGCCGCCCTCCTGAGATATGCTTGTAATAAATTTTATAATATTTTTACTACATATATATAGTTATATAAATAATTAACGCTTTGGTGTGTTGTGATTTGTGTTTTAATTTGTTTATCTTATAAACGTGTGTTATGTGTAGATGGAGACCTCAGCTACTGAGAGTACCAGTCGACTGTCCAATACTTCTTCTTGACCACTCCTGTTGTGGCGTCAATTCTTGAACCCGAGGACAAAGCTACTTTATGTAGTTTTGTTCCAAATACACGCACTTTAATGATTGTCGGAGAAATAATATAGTGACCCGGACCTATTATATTATTATCTTGTGTTTTGGTGAACTACCATAGATGAGATGCTGAGGCTACTGGGTCTAGCTCCAACACCCCCAAGGGTAGTGTCTACTTGAGGGATGAGATCATGGCCTTTGTTCGCGGGAGGCAAGCACAGCGCGGTGGGGGCACATTCCCGGTGTGGAGCGGGTTTTGCCAGTAGGGCAACGGTTCATTCCTCCCCCATCTAAAGCACGCATCCACCGATATCGCTAGGCTTCAAAAGAGGGAGAAGCAGCTCACGAAAAAATAACGCCGTGACATGTTCATTGAGGATTATTTAGGGAGTGACGACAAGTTTTCTCAGATGCTTATTCATTTTGAGTCACAACCTTGTGTACGGTGTGGTGGCAGCGGGAGTGGCGGGTGCGGGATGATGAGCCAGGAGATGATGAGGACGACGGCGAGGATGAGGACGATAGTTAGGGGATTTTGGGTAAGTATATGCTATTTTGTGTCTTGAAGTATATATTGGCGACCCTTATGTGAATATTTGTTTCCCCCGTAGTTTAGAATCATGTTATCTAGATTGAATATTGACTTGTATCTTGCGGATAAAGGCATAGTCTTGGGAATTCGTCACCTGTTTTGTAGATTTATTGTGTTTATTCGGTCATTTTAACGTATTTAGAAATTACACAAAACCCTTTATTATATCAAATGCGTTGATTCGTATTGATGTTTCGCGTAAAAGTCGCTATTGCTATTTAGCGTATGATTCTATATTAATACTCCAAAGCCGTCCATGTAAACCTTTATACAGGTTTGAGTTTTGGTAGATTTTTTCCGGAAAAATTCCGGAAAAAATCTGGAAATCGCCTTGTGTGCAGGTGCCAAAAAAAATTTTTTTGCCCCCGAGACTTCTTTCCCGGGCGACATGTCGCCCCCGGAGATTAGTTAAAATAAAATATTTGATTAATATTATACCGGGCGACATGTCGCGTCAGCGAATGTGAAAAAAAAAATATATTCAAAAACCTATTCCGGGCGACAATGTCGCCACGGGATTAGTTTAAATAAATATTTTGATTTAAAACTTATCCGGGACACATGTCTGCACCTGGGGAATATTAAAAAAAAAAAATTTTCATAAAAAAAATATTCTCCGGAGACATGTTCGCACGAGATTCACATTATTAATTTATTTATTAAACTTTATTTTAATCATTTTCTTCCGGGCCGTCATGTCGCAGGGATATTACATAATTAATTAATTAATTTTTGTATCATCCGGGCGACATGTTCGCCGGGCAATAACTTCACCGTCTGGCACTTAATTTGTTTGACTGAAACTGGTGTGGGCCGGCGATGTCGACCCTCGGGAATGTCGACCGCCGGAAGGAATCCCATTAGAGCGATTACGTTCCACTTTTATCCACCGGGCGACATGTCGCCCTGTGGTGATAAGGACGTTGGGGACTGGGAATGGCTATCCCCAGCGACTAAGTCGCTCGGGAGACCCCGGACTTTGTGCCACTCTGGGGAATATAGCCCCATATGTTGTTGCTGAATGCAATGATACCTGTAACGAAATCACATTGAGTAAATCCTCCTTATGTAAACTGTTCAACCTTCCAATCGTTCACCAGCGAGGTTAACCTAGAAAGGTAAAGTCCGAACAATTTATGTTTGGACTTCGTTTATCTGAATTAATATTAATCGGTGAATGCCATTTACAAATAGATGGTTTTGCTTTCACATGCTCCAATATGGCCAGTTTTAAATTTATTAAAAGTAATTATTGGTGTAACGCCTTCATTGAAAACTATGTAAAATAGGATTAAAGATGCTAATCAGAAGGAACTAGACCTATTTATATCACTTACTTGTATCTATTGATAGCCAAGAGTGGGGGTATAATATGAGCAGTAGAGTCGCCTCCCCACCACCGAGGGCCGGCCTCTTGAGGGTGTGCCAAGGTGGGGGACCCAATGACCCCCCCCCCACCCCCCCCCCCCCCCCAAAAATACATTTGTATTATTACTAATGTTTTGCACCCCCCCCACAGGGGTGTGGGTGTATGTGGTAATACCTATCCTCCGCCACAGGGCCCCTTTTAAAAATTTTAGGGGCACCCTAAATTTATCCCTATGTTAATCTAATTTATATGCATTATTTCTTGAAAACGATTGACACTTTTTTATATAACGTTTCTTAGTTAGCGCATGGCCAATCAATTATTAAATTTTCGACCTCAGGGACCTTTAAAAATTTAATAAAAATATAGAGTATGGGGCTCCATGCACCAATCCACTTACCGATTTAAGCACATACATGTCAGGGACGCCATTCCAACACTGTTTGAGACACGCCTTTTCAGCCAAACCGAATACTTGGTTTCGGAAATTTCAAGATGATGCTTCCCGATTGCCCGTATTTTCATGTTTTCAAATTAAAACGTAAACTTGATTTTCTGCATTATCATTTATAAAATAGCTCAAATACTATCTGCATCTTACTTTACTCTTGGCTTTAGATATTTCTATTTTTGGGCAGTTGGTTTAAAGTTTTTAATTAATGTACGTCTTATATTGTGTTGTCAGTTTCAAACAAATAAGGGAATAATGTAATATATGAAACCCAAAACAGCTATCGTCTTATGAATCACTGAACTTTTATACTTTTTCTTTGATAATTTGGAAGGCCATTACATGTGTTGATTTTTAAGGTTTTTGTCTTGCTTTTGTTTATGACTCGGTCTTTTTCGACTTAATTGCTTTGGAACATTGTTACGATATGAAATTTATATCAGTACCTTGTGTAAAAATAAGTACTGTAAAAACATATTTAAGTATTTTTTTGTGTAGTTTGTATGCCATGCAGTCGTACTAATTACATTTGAAGGCTATCTGTTGCATAGCTTGTTCTTTGTTTGTTTGGTCAGGTTACTTGCTATGGGTATGTCTTCTAGTAGTAAATAACTTGGCTATGTACGAGATTATCCATACAATTAACTCACCTTGAAAAGATCGTACAAAGGCAAGTTAGAACTTGCTTGTAAGCAAACTAATGGTTTAATTTACGGGAGATTTGGATTCTTAGTTTCTTACAACTGATGAATCATGGGAGCTGACATATAATTTGAACAGCCGAGACAACATTAGACAGATGTCGCTCGAGGCCTTTTATGACTCAGACACGACTGTTATGGTGTGTATATTATCATACAGTCATATTTCACAGGCTTAAAGGAGGCACCAATATAAATTATATCAAAGAGATCACAACGAGTCATCTACCTTATGAGACGTTCAACTTCCCATCGGATTACGAGCCAGTGGACCTAAGGGGTAAGTAAAAATCGACGATAGACTTTTGGGCAAATCTTAGGTGCGGCGTTACTAATAAAACACTTTTCGCTTGTGGTATACATTTCTTGATTTATCATTCAAGATTTATATTTCAATTACATTTATATTCATTAGCAATTATTGAATAGATTAGCGTTAATCTAATAGATCCATACATCATAATATATCAAACTTGAAGACAACATTTATAGTCTTGAAATGCTGTTGAAAGAGTAAAAGTCTTGATATTTTATTGAAATAGTAAAGTGTTTAACTTAGCTAATGTTCTAGTTCCCATCTTCCTGCTCATATGGTTGTACATCAGAACCATACTTATCAAACATTACCATAGATCTTTATTATTATCTTGTATCAACATATTATTATCTTCACAGGTATTTGGCTTTCTCATGGATATTGTTGTCCATACTGTGACCCAACATGCATAGTTTTAGTTATACTAATATCTAATTGTGTGGCAACACTTTATCTTTGTAACTGATATAATACAATCTCTAACTATGATTTTAACACAAAATAACATAAGTATAAATAAACCATTCAGGGAGTGATCTTAATACTGAAAAAAGTCTCATTATTTCCTGAAGCGAAACTCAGTAAGTGAAGCCATAAACTTGAAAGAAGACGATGATCTTAATACTAAAAAAAGTCTCACCATTTTTTAAGGCGAATCTCACTAAGTGAAGCCATGAACTTGAAGAAGACGATGGAGTTAGTGAGTAATGACAATAACTCACCAACTCCCTTCGATTTTCTCAACAATTATAAAGTTGGATATTTAAGAAAAATATCGAAGTCTGATAGTTTGGGCGGTAACTTCCTTGGGAAGATAAGTACAAAAGCACCTATCAAATCAAGTCTAAAAACTACGAGAGTTGGTAGAAAGATAATGCAGTAAGGTATGAGTGTACTTTATAGTTAGATGTTCGACACGTTGCTATTACCCCACGAGTAACCACCTTGTATTCTGTCTATAAAAGATTCATAAAACATAGTCCGTGGTTAGCAATTGGTTATTGTTTATGTTAATGGAGAGATCACCAAACATTGTCATTTAACTTAATTAGATTGTTATTTCCGCAAACAATCTTAGTAAATTATTTGATCAATTTCTAATAAGAATTTAAACGTTGATAAAACAATTGTGTAAATCCGTATTTACTTGTTAGTCTTTGTTAGCATGTGAGTTGGTTAGATTAATTTAGTTAATATTTGTAACAAACTCTAAGGGAAAAACAATATTATTTGGTTGCGATTAGATATGATGGGTTGTTCTGCCTGCTGAATAATAGCTACATAAGTCATAGGATTGCTTGTTGTGCCAACATTCTTTAGAATGATGCTTGTTCTGCTCTTAAGAAAAGTAGACGGTTAGGTAACATATCGCCTTGATCATAGACGAAACTTGGGTAAATTTATTGGGAGGGCCGAATGCTATATACATTAATTTGGGAAGACCAAAGTTGCATTTCCTTTAAGCAAATATACGTAAAAACTCAAAGTTTTGGGAGGGCCGTGGCCCTCCCCGGTCACCACTAAGGTCCGTCCATGACCTTGATTGTGGTAACTTAAATAGTTATATCAGCAAGTTATATTCTTTTGAAGTTAAAATTAATTTCTCGTGGACATTGTTGTCCATAAACTGTAGAAAGAAAGATAAAACCTGTTTATGGGTAGTCCAATATTAACTATTGATCGACTTTTGATGTCAGCATTGGGATCTAGTCTAAGCAAAGCTTGAGGCATTAGTCAAAAATTTGAATACATAAGCCATGTTTTAGGCAGTTGATGGACTAGAACTTCGGATAATCATTCAATATTGTGAACATTTAATGCAGAAACTTGTATTGAAAGAAATGCTAAATTTTACGAGTAGTAGCATAGCACGTCGCTACACGTTATCTCTTGTCAAGTAATACTGTAAGAATCCAAACATATTAGCATAGCACCGCTTCTAACCAAAATAATGTGACGCGGATTTGGCGAATTAAGAATATGAATCAAATTTCACGACATCACCGTTCGACTATAACGTGTACATTATCAGCCCCTCGTGGACTCGTGGTGATCAGTGGGTGTTAGGCAAGGTTACAAGATCTAGTATTTTCCATGCATGTGTCATATTGAGTCAAAGATTTCACAACGATATGTGCCACCATCCCAAACCACTGAGTCGTGAAAAGAGAAGTTAGTATTAGAATGAGAGGTGTTTGGAATCGTTTATTGAAGTCCTTATCTGTTGAGTGTCTGGGTAAAACTGCTTATGTGCTTCCCTAGTATGCAGACACCTAATAGTTAAAATAATCAAATAAAGACTCCCAAACACCCCTTGAATACAGATAACAGTCTAAGAAGAAAGTAATAAATCAGAAATAGCTAGTTATGATGTTAAAAGTAAAAAAATATCTCACTGATCTATTTTTAGGTTGACATAATCTAACTATCTTGTGATGCAATGGACTGTAAGCCACTACAATGATCAAAACCATTGTTGTCAGTAGCGTAGATATTCTATTGATATGCTATTGTCATGAAAAGTGTACAACCAAAGAAAAGGGCTCCCCGAAAGATTTAATTACCTATTTTCCCCGCCACATCTCGCAAGTACCCTAAAATATTGTAACATAACTAGGCTTTTTTCTATCTTCAGCAATGCTGTAAGAACTTATAAACCTCAACTCCTCAAGACTCGGTTTCTAACCCTATGTTTCATTTTAAACTTAAATCCCTAATTTTTAACCACAAATTTGAAACATGCAAGTTGGGGGAATGATAAGTTACCAACTTATGTCTAAGAGGCCCAAAAAAATGAAAAATGGTAACTTCTGAGTTGTGACATGTAAATAAAGAAAATGGTAACTTCTGAGTTATATCTTTACATGCATAAGATATAACCGTTCACAACGGAAGCTACTGACAGCATAAATATCCATCTACAATTACCCAGGGGCGGATCTAGGTGGTGGCAACCTGTGGCACGTGCCACACATGGTTTTGGCCGACGAAGTATAGTTTTCTTTAGAAGTTGTTGGTTTTTTAAAAGTGCTACATGTGGTTTGAAGCTATATGGGCACAAAATAAGCACAAGACCTTGAGGAGAAACTTGGTTTTTGAGTTTTTAAGAAGAAAAAGAAAGAAAGTGTAAGGTTGAAGAAGATGAATAGGGATATTCACTTATTTTTGTCCTTTTACTTAGTTGGGTTTGATGTCCACCTTTTTATTGTTTGACTGCACCAAGCTATAGAGGTGAAAAGTACAACATATGAGTGTCCTTTTCTATTTAAAAATTGTAGGTAAAAATTGCGGACATGTGACGACGAGCTGCTAACCCCATTTAAATGAGATAAAAGTATAACTATAATCCTTTATGTAATATACAGTAGTACTTATTGTTTTTTAGAGATGAGATCCATGGAAAACACATACAAATCAAAGAACAAAAAAGAAGATCTTGGCCATTGATCTCATTTAAATTCAATGGTTAATATCAATTCTTAACATCATATATAATTCCTAAATTATACAACCTACCCCTCATTTAATTTTTAATTTTCTCTCTCCTCAAATAACACACACCGGATAATAAAAAACACCGCCTGATTCACGTCGGAAAACTAACAACATCGCCGGAAACCACCACTAAAAACTTATAAGTAAAAAGTGTACCTTAGTGAAATAGAGAGGATACACATGATTCATTCTACAACACTAGGGCCCCATCCTCAAGTTACGGCCCCTTTGTTCAAGTTAACCCTTCATCACAGTTCACTTGTAAGCAGCCCCTCAACTCGCTATCTTCAAAATCATTCCAAATTAAATCTCTCGGTAAGAGTATCAATCTTTATCACCACCCAGCTCCAGACAAAAGGACGACATACCCCCTCATCATGTAACCAACACGCTGGCAAATTTCAAGAAGGGACATAAACAATAATACAGCACGAAGAGGACCTGGATTTATTTATCTTCTCGATAGGCTTGTTTTTCAGTAGGTAACTGAAGTATTCCAGTTCCTTACTCAACATTTTTTACTCGAGACAAATGAAATTCTTGCCCTTTCAGAATGGATAAATCTGATGCATGGAGATCAGTTTCGCTCAAGACCTTGAAATTTTCAAGCAAGCAAAAGTTGCAGTCAAAGCCATGCCTGGACACTACAAGCAATCATACAATACAAAGCTCAAATCTGTTTTGGAAAATCAACCAAAGACAACCACTGGTCCGATCAAAAGGAAGATGTTAGAGTTCAAAATAAAGAAGCCAGAAGAATCCTTACTGAACTGGAAGCCTTGGCACAAGGATTGGGACGCAATAACATCTAACGACGCCAACGCAATCAATGACAATAACAACAACGACGACGACAACGCAATCAACGATGATGGCAAGTACCGCTATCACCGGAAAAGGTTTCTAGAAGATGACGAAAGCTTGCTTGCTTGTTTAGCATTACAGTGACGATTCGGATTTTTTTATTGTGGACCCCTAGGGAATGGGTGATTATAAGTCTACAAGCGATAAATCGAAATCAGTCCTGATCACCACTTTGTCCAGAAGCTCGAAGGGCCCGCATGTAACAAAAGTCTACAAAAATCCAAAGAGATAAAGAAGACGACCCCACCACTATGTTTAATTATGAAAGCCGCCGGACCCGCATATGTTTAAATAATAAAGCCGCCGGTCCCACTCATGTATTATTAAGTTTGAATTATTATGGCCAGGGAATATGCCATAGTTTATTCCCTGGAATATGCTAAGATGCCAAAGCATATGCTATATGCCAATGGCATATTCTCTTCTTGTATAGCCTATAAGAGGCAGTTGTATTCAGTTGTAAAAATCATCGAAAACCATCAAACACCACCACTACTACCACCACCACCACTTGTAACAATCAAGCTTCCGCAGTATTTTAATATAAAGGTGTGTTTAAAAGTTTCTTGTAATATAAAGTTTTAGTTTTTGAGCTTTAATACAAGATAAAAATTCCTGGCAACGTAATTTTCATCTTGGTATCAGAGCTTTGAATCAAAACATTCTTAGCTCTATGGAAGGCTAAGTCCTTCAGGTATATTCAGGAAAAAAAGCAGGTGAAGGTATTACTTTATTCAAAATTCGTTATATTACGGAAACATTCTATTAAAAAATTTCATAAAAACCCTTGTTTTTGGTAAAAGACAGGCGCAAATTGCTTCATTTAAAAAGTACCGTAAGAGACGGGGAAATGTTTTGAAGTTAACCGTTTGGTGAATCTAAATACAAGTTTGTAAAATATTCCTTGAGTTTTTAATGTTTATGTCCGATCGCTTTGAGCAAGAAATACAGTAGTATTGGTCGATAATTCACGAAATGTAGATCCTGATATATCGTCTTTCGCATAAAGATAGTCCTAACCCACCAATAACCGATTTAGCTAATAAACTAGCCTTGTTGTTTATAATCGTTGTAAAATCTATTTTCTAAGTAGCACTCAAAAATTATAAAAGTATTTCTGAAAAACAAAAAGAACTTGAGTCTAGAGTCCAAAATTGTCAAGAAAAGCTTGAATCTTGTGAGGAATTACTAAGAAAAACACCCAGAGTGGAAACCCAGAAAAAAGCCTTAAATCACAAATTCAACGGAGATACAACAGTCTAAACCACTCACAAAAAGAGAAGTCTTGAACCTTGTTCAAGAGATAGCTGAGCAACCAAAGTTAGTCGAAAAAGAAGCCCTTAGACTAACAGAAGATCTCAATAAGAAGATCCAGAAGGTTGAACACCTTCTTCACGAAGTTAAGAAACTCATCACCGGATGAGTCTTGCCAATCAAAAGGCAACTACTGAATATCAAGAAGCTATACAAGCTATCTGAGATCTGTAGCCGAGAATCACCAAGTTGGTTTTGCTCAAAAACATCTGATTACAAGGATGGTCTGACTAATCAAAGTAAACGATGTTATAAAACAAAATAACACTTTACTTTATTTGGCTACTAAGCAAAGTCAGAAGTTAGTTGAGCTAGAAGAAAAGTTTGACAAGCTCAAGCAGGAAATCCATACGATTAAAGAAAAAGAAGTTCAGCCCGCTGACCTTGAAGACTCAATATCAAGCCTAGCCCAATAAGTCTTGATTAGTTTCTCTATTAGTGGGAAAACTCCCGAGTAAAAAGAATAAACGGAAGATTACACGGTGCTTTGGGAAGATCCTAATAAAATCTTTAAAGAACAATTTGAAAAGGAGTCAAAGAAATGACTTCTAGAAGACCAAGCATCCTCACAGAGTTTATTTTTACTACACAAACAAAAACAGAACTTCCGGACTCAGAAAAGACCAAATCCGTGGCTACCGACATTGGCCCGGAATAGAACATCAAGTGGCTAGAACAACAAGAAGAGTATTTGGAAGAAGTAATTATAATCGAACTCTTGAAACAGCTGTAGACCCGGAAAGACAGCTTGAAATATCAAGAGAAAGGCGAGCAAATCTTGTACCAGCAGAAGTACTCTATTCAAATAATAGAAGTACAGCAAGACACAGAGTATATGAACATTACTCTGAGCAAAGAATCTTGTGTGTTGGTGAAAATCAAATAAACCTTCGATTATGCAACGAAGAGTCTTATGAAAACCTGAGAAATTCAGGACTTCAGCATATCCACTTGGGGATATTCATGATAAGGCTACACGCACTCCACCGGAGAAGTGCAGGAACAAATGCTCTAGTTGTCCTCCGAGACACTAGATGGGAAGATAGCCGACAAATTATTGCAACCATGGAAGTAGACCTCTCTGCAGGAACGCAGTTAGTCTATACATTCCCTGATATGATCCTAAGTGTCAATGACTTCCACAATCACATAGAAGTTGCTATACAAACTCATGGGTATGATACTTGGCAAGGCGGTGAAAGTAACTTGTTGATAACAATGGCCCATACCGTCAGAATATCAAACACCAGTTATATGGGATTCCAATACAGCGTAGAAAACGTTGTGGATCACCTCACCACAACTGGCATCACAGCAATTCCTGGTGAAAGAAGAAGTATAGAAGAACTAGAAGGAATGAGCTGGCATCTAAAGCCACCTGAGCAAACCTCAGTACGTGTCCCATCAAGGGTTGCAGTAAATGAAAGGCTAAACAGTAGCGGTAAGGTCTCGATCTTGAAAGATACAGACAATCACCTCAACCACAAGATACTCAGTTTGATCAAATGATCGAGAAATTAATTAGGGAACGATAACTTGGATGAAGACGAAGAACACTTCATAGGAATCTGTTCACAAGCTCAACAAGAAGAACATATCTCTTATGACGTATGTTCCTGTGAAAGCTGCTTGAATGAAGCAAGAATCTAGATGAAGAACTCCATAAATAAAAGTTAGGCGATCCAACAAACAAAACGATCAAAGCAAAAGACCAGTGAGAAATGGTCAACACTTGGAGGAAAACCATCCGGAAAAATGGGATTATTGTGTCAGGTATATGATTGCAACCACCAGACATAACCCCAATAGAAGAAGTTGCAGCAACAGGTTGGGGAGATGAATTCTCAGACGATGAAGAAGATGAAGTTACCCCAGGAAAGGTAACTATTCTAGAAGAAAGAAGTGATTGGGATGATGATGAACGAAGTGGCGGACAAATTCTTGTCATACAGGAAAGACTTGCACAAAATCAGCAAGAATTTCTTGATGAATATCTACCACAATGGGATGAACAACTCGCCATACAAAAGAAGGAATCAGGGTTAGAATGGGAAAACCCATTCGCAACGAAGCGTGGTGAGAACCATAACCATACAATTCTTCATCTTTCTAAAGAAGAAAATGATGATGATGATTTACCATACCCAAAGTTTCGAAACTTCAAACAAATGGCAGCACAAATCATCAAGAAACATGAAGAACATGCATTCCCATCTTCATCTTCACAAATAGAATCAACCCAAAGCTATCAACCCCCACATGATTCAATCATGGGGCCACCAGTCTATCCACCGGCTCAACAGAATCCACAACCATTCTATAGGCCAGACTATCAGTTTGGTTATCCTCAAGGAAAAAGTAAAATATTCAGTGGAGGATATGGTGAGTATTACAACTCACAGTGGACTCTACCACCGGCATGGACAGAATCCGGAGTAATGCTTGTATTACCATCAGACCCAGGATTATGGTCAGAAGTAATATCCAGATGGGAGTCTATAACACTAAATAGACTCAACAATCAAACATGGTCTGACAACAAAGCAAAGTTAGCTTTTGTGGAGAATCTTCTTGGAGAAAGTGAGAAGTTAATGTGGCAACAATGGCGAACCGCATACCCAAATGCATATGCTGCTCTTGAAGCAATTGCAGATGAAACCACATAAACATTAACATCTCAAAATAAGTGCAGACTAGAATTCTGTATAGAAGATCACTCTATTTCGTGGCGCTCAACTGATGAACAAGACAGAGCATACAGGGATTTAGACAGAATAACCTGTGAAGACACCAAAAATTTGTGGTCATTCTTAGAAGACTTCAGGCAATTGGCAACCAAATCAGGAAGATTATATTTTCCTTCAACAACGGAAAAGCTCTTTGCCAAACTTCCACCATCCCTATCCAAAAAGATAGAGGAATCATTCAGGGCTAAACATCCTGGTCTTAGCTCAGGAGTTTTACCGGCAATCAAGTTTACTCATACCTTCGTCTCAGAAATGTGTAAAGATGCAGCACTCGCTAAGGAATTAAGAGATTTATCTCTTTGTTCTGCCATACCAATTCCTGGTTATTACAAAAATAACAGGAAGAAATATGGAATGAGAAAATCAAGAACATACAAAGGAAAAGCCTGCATAAATTCTCAATGTGAAACCATATCTAAGAGAAAATACAAAAGACGATAGAGGACCGAACTGGCCATCACACTAGAGTAATGCAAATTGTTTTATTGTGGAAAAGAAAGGACATTTTGCAACAGATTGCAGAAGGTAAACAAGGAACATTGCACGATCAGCTGTATATACTCAAGAACTCGGAGATCTTGATGACAATTGGGATATTGTCTCAGCGGATTTCGATGACAGCAGTGTTTACAGCATATCAGAAGGAGAAGGTGATACTCATCAAAGTATCAGTGTGATGGTCCAAGACACCCCTGTTGAAGAAACAGTTTTCATGGCAATAGAAGAATTTGAAAGTGATGACGATGATGAAGAAGAAGATAATCAATTTGGTCATCATGCTTTTATGTTTCACCCAGGACCACCAACAAAGATAGCAGAAATGGTTCAATCAGTCGGATCGTGGAAACCAAACAAAGAATTACCAGTCAAAAGTAAAGACTGCGAGCATGAATGGAATGAAAACACGGTCACCAACTATACCATCTGTTATTTCTGTGGGATACTAACCACAGACACGTCAAGACTTAACTGTCCCAAATGCCAACTCACAACTTGTGCCCTTTGTGCAAGAAATTATCTTGACAAAACAGTTAATGTCAAAAGAAAACAGCCTCAAAAGCAGGAAGAAGAGAAGAACTTCAATAGCAACAGCAATGAAGTAAATCTTCTTAAAGAACTTTTGAAAGAAAAGACAGAACAAGGCAACAAAAATTTTTTTGGAAAATCGTCAAAGAGATCAAGCCAAAGAGTACTATGAAAATCAAGCTGCTATGCAAAAGAAAGAAGAAATATGGCAGTTAAAAGAAAGCTCGTTAGTAAGGGATATTTCAGATGCCCTTAAAATCATTGATCAGCTCAGAATTGAAAAGGAAGAGCTTGGAGAACTCATAATTGAAAAGAAAAGGCTTGAAGAACAAAAGGATGAAGAAATAAGAAAACTCAAAGCTCAGTTGCAGAAGAAGGAAGAAGAAGCAGAAGTCCAGTTTCCTAAAGAAGAATTCCCACCACTGGGAAACACTCATGTTGCAAGACCTTGCGTAGAGACAGAAGTTCATTACTTCGGGAACGCCACTGCAGGTCCAAAAATTAGGAAAGTTACCAATCAACTTTACAATGTTAAAGTTGAGTTTGATATTCCTAACTGCAAAGCTTTTGGAACCACTGCAATAATCGACACAGGAGCATCAGCGCATGTTGCGCATAAATAAGAGAGTCTATTCCAGATAGAAGACTGGAACGATCTAAATCAGACTGTCAGATCTTCAATGGCTTAATTCAAGCTACAGGCTACCGTTTAAAGTTAGCAAGGGCTTATTTCCAAATTGAGGGAAATAAATTCAAGATACCTCTCATATATGCTTTTGATATGAGAGACAGCAATGGTATCGAAATGCTGATAGAAGCTAACTTCCTAAGATCTATGAAAGGAGGAATTCGAATAGAAGGGAGAAATTAAACCATTACAAGAAGGTCACTAAAATCAAGACTTCAAATCAAACAGAAATTGCAGAAATTGCAGAATTAGAAGTCAGTGAAGAAGAATTCCTAGAGATAAATGAATCCATTTATTTCAACCAAGAAGGAAGTAAGGCATTCCAAGAACAGTTTAAACCTGTCATTGATAGGTTAAAACAGCAAGGATACATCGGAGAAGAACCCCTCAAGCACTGGAAAAAGAATGGTGAACTTTGTAAACTGGATATCATCAATCCAGATGTTACAATAGAAGGACAGCATTAAAGTTGTAACGCCCAGCAATGGAAGACTTGTTCAGAAAACTGTTGATAGTTTCTCAAAAATTGGTGCGATTCGCCCAAGGTAAAAGCAGACACAGACGGTGGCGGATGAATCGGTTAATTCAAGGAAACAAACAATTGATCCTGCAACACGAAGAGAAGTTAAAGGAAAAGAGAGATATGGTGTTTCAATTACAAATCCATCTGAATGACAACAAATAACACGGACCAGTATCTCTCCTACCCGGATAAAACACGATCATCAAGCGAATAGGAGGAGCAAAGATATTCTCAAAGTTTGATTTAAAATCAGGATTCCATCAAGTTGCTATGGAAGAAGAATCAATCCCTATGGGACTGCGTTCTATTAGTCCCAGGAGGACCTTATGAATGCTGGTATGCCATTTGGTCTGAGAAACGCCCCAGCAGTATTCCAAAGAAAGATGGATAAATGCTTCAGAGGAACAGGAGTCATTCTTCGCAGATTAGTATATATGATGGATATATGGTTTTCTCCAAAGAATCGAAAAAAGATCATTGCAAACATTTGGAAAAAAAATGTTAAAGACTCCTGTGAAGACAACGGTTTTGGTCTTTATTCTCCAACAAAAATGAAGATAGCGTTCTCAACAGTAGATTTCTTGGGGCAGTTATAGGAGAAGATAGGAAAATAAAGCTGCAACCCACATATCATAAAGAAGATTGGTAAACTTCAATGAAGAAGAACTAAAGACGAAGAAGGGATTAAGGTCATTCTTAGGAATCCTTAATTACGCTCGAAATTCATATCCCAAAGCTTGGGATACTCTTAAGGCCTCTTTATGAAAAAGACTAAAAAACGCTCATGTGTTAGATAAAAAGTTGAAGCCCTCTGACTATAATTAGTCCGAAAAATAAAAGAACAAGTTCAAACCTTCCGGATCCTGGAAATTCCACGGGAGAAAATGCTTACTTCATTCTGGAAAACAGAGGATGTATGAAGGATGGGGAGGAAGATTTAAATGGGAAAAGATGCAAGGGAGGGATCCAAGAAGCAGAAAGAATATGTGCATATGCAAGTGGCAAATTCTCAACAACTCAATCCACAATTGATGCCGAAATCAATGCATGCATCAACACCCTGGAGAAATTGAAGATTTACTACCTTGACAAACAAGAAGTCACTCTAAGAACAGATTGTCAAGCCATCATTAGTTTTTACAATAAAACTAATAGCAATAAATCCTCAAGGGTTAGATGGATCAAGTTTGCAGATGCAGTCACCGGAACAGGAGTCAAAATTAACATAGAACACATAGAAGGGAAACATAACACCCTTGCTGATTCTCTTTCGAGACTTGTTAACCTTTGTTTTGCAGGATGCACAGGAGAAATGAAGGAATTAACAGCAGCAGCTCTTTACTCAGTGGAGGAAGCTCTAAAGTCCCCCAATACCTCTCAGAAGAATATGAAGATCACTT
Organism: Tanacetum coccineum; assembly: GCA_026074375.1. Lineage (NCBI taxonomy): Eukaryota > Viridiplantae > Streptophyta > Magnoliopsida > Asterales > Asteraceae > Tanacetum > Tanacetum coccineum. Next base: position 39,372 of record BQNB010042609.1, read on the forward strand.
GCGAAGAAGTCATGAAGATTTCCAACCACTTCCTAGAATCTTCACAAAAACTATCTTCACACTTGAAGAACCAGGAGCAATGTATAAATCTTACCAGCTCAAGGCCAACCAAACCCCAATCAGAATGGATAAATCTGATGCATGGAGATCAGTCGCTCAAGACCTTGAAATTTCAGCAGCAAAAGAAGCAGTCAAAGCCATGCGACAACTACAAGCAATCATACAATACAAAGCTCAAATCTGTTTTAGCACAAATCTGATAATGGGAAATCCACCAAAGATAACCCCATGTCCGATTCCAAAGGAATATGTAAGAGTTCAAAATAAAGAATCCAAAGAATCCTCATTGAACTGGACGCCTTGGCACAAGGAATTAGGACGCAATAACATCTAACGACGACAACGCAATCAACGTACGACGACACAACGCAACATATATATAACAAGACACATTTGAAGTTGTAGGTTGTAATTTTAAGGTGTACATAGTGAACAAGAAGTATGCATGAACAAGTACCAAATGTATCTTCAAAGTGTAGTGAACAAGACTTTAAGTATGGATGAACACAACTGTATCTTCATGCACAACTGTATATTCGGTCCATCATGTTCAAAACCGAGGACCGAGCCGATTGACCCGAGGTAAGACTGAACCTACCCTTCTGGCCATCGGTTCCGGTCTCGGTCCTTATGATTTGCTCTTCTCGGTCTTCTATCCGGGTCAGGTAAGGCCGGTCCGGTCTGGTTTGACCCGGACTATTACTTGTTCTCATATTTGTATATACATTTTGTTCAAAACTCTCTAATTGGAAAATACCAGTAGCCAACTTATAACATGAAAGACATTGATTTTCGGGTCTTATCGGGTTGACCCGATAACATTAATTATCTAACCCTAACCTAACCCGATAACAATGTCGGGTTATCGGGTTTGGGTCAAAACCCCGATAAGATTTTCGACCAAATTTAACCCGACCCGATAAGCATTATCCGGTTCGGGTCGACCCGACCCTACTGACACCCCTAGTTGTAGATGTTATTTTCACTTTATCTTTGGTTGACCCGAACTCGAATAAGCAAAGTATTTTCAACCCGATACCCGAACTTATTTGGTATTCGGGTTAGTCGGATTGACCCGACTAACCCGAATGAGATTTTCAACCTGAGTAACCCGACCCGAATAGTCTTATTCGGGTTCGGTTGCGGGTCGGGTTCAGGTCAATCGACTTTTATGACACCCCTTTTTGTAACCGCAACTTGTCCATAGGCAATTACTCGTTTCAAAATACCCACACAAACAATAATATGTGTAAAGTCACGGGTATATATTCACCCACAAAACACCCACATTAGCTCACCCACCAATAAAAGGATGTTTGTATTTCGTGGGTAAATAACGTTTATCCACTAAATTACCCACTAATATAGCCACAATAACTCACGACGTGGGTAATCTGTGGGGAATGTTTTGGCGCCAACTATTTACCCACATATTGTACACCAAAAATATTTATGTGGCTATTTTGTGTGGGTAAATCCGTGGGAAATTCGAGGGAAAACAAAATCGACTTTGAAAGTCCCCAATCGTGGGTAACAAGTGGGTATTATGTGGGTAAATACCCTCGAAAGGATGAGTGTGGGTAATTATCGTGGGTATTGGCCTGAATTCTTGCAGTGATAATGGTGTTCAACTCTGACTTTCACAATGAATAACTCCAGGCATGCGTTCTGTGGAAACAAGGCATAGGCATGGATTTCATAGACCCTTCATTGGATGATGCATTTTCACAATATAAACTAATAAGTTGCATGCAAGTCGCACTGCTATGTGTCGAAGAAAACTGGGCACAAAGGCCATCAATGTTGGAAGTCTCAGCCATGTTAAGAAACGAATATGCGAGTGTGCCTATGCCTAGAAAACCTGCCTTCTCAACAAATAAATATGAAGACGAAAAGAACTTTGGAGCAACTGACGAAGTCTACTCAGTTGATATTGCAACCATTTCCCATCTTTTACCTCGCTGAATTATAAACATCTAGCCTTTCGGTTGATGTGCATGTCAAGAGACATACAAATTGTAGCGCCTGTAGAGTTTTAATAATTAACCAACACATTTTGAATGATCAATTAGCTTATTACGTTAATGCAGTAGCCATGATTATAGAAAAAACTATATCTGCTACAATCATAGTTAAATTATTTGAAAAATAACAATTTACCAGGTCAGCTAGCATGCATGAAAAATAGATTCATCATTTTTGTACCCATTTGACCCGTTTCTCTTTTAGTGATTATTTTTTATCTTGCACCTTTAACCCGTTTAAGTATAAACACGTATCGAGTTTTAATGGGATGGACATATAGAGCACAATCATCCAGTTCGTTGTCTATGATTTGCACGATTATGTCATTTTCACGATTGTTGTGAGACCGGTCGTTTGAGGATCCCTAGAACGTGCCGTCAATGGAAAAAGTTTGGTCTCCTCAACCTCAAGTATGGTTTCTTGATTTTCAAATTAATCATACTACATAAAATTTACTGATAATATCATTGTCGTTTAAATAGAAAAGACACGGAATTAAGAATGGAGCCTAATAATATGTGGATTAACCATGACAATGTCAGCGAGTAAAATACTAACATGAAGAATTAATTAAATGGTTATCGCTCTGACATATGGTAACACAAGTTCGTCCCGTACAATGACAAAAGACACGTAGGCTGGTTACATTGTTATAAAATTTTCTAATCTTTAACGAGGTAGAAGTTGGGAAATGGTTTGAATATTAACCGAACACACTTCTTCCATCTCTGTACCTTTCTTTTCGTCTTCATCTTTATTTGTTGAGAACGCGGGTCTTTTAGGTATAGGCACGTCAGCATGTTCGTTTCTTAACATGGCTGAAACCTCCAACATTGATGGTCTATGTATCCACTTTTCTTCGACACATAGCAGGCCAACGTGCATGCATCTTATTAGCTTGTATGCTGAAGATCTGTCATCCAATGAAGGATCTATGAACTCCATGGCACTACCTTCTTTCCACAGAACATATGCCTGAAATTGCTCATAGTCAAAGTCGAATTCAAACATCATTGTGCAAAAGTATTTTAACAAGATACAGTTGTAAAAGTAACTTACATATTCTAGGAGACTTAGATTTTGATGTGGTCCGTACACGTTATAGTTCTTCTTTCCGCTTATGATTTGCAAAAGAAGAACCCCGAAGCTATAGACATCATATTTTCTTGAGTATGTACCTTTTTTTATATACTCAGGAGGAACACATCCGCTGCATTGCACCAGAAATATTGTCAAGTCCCAAACGTATCATGTTCTGATGTTCAGTCTGGATTTACTAACATATAATTACAAAACTAAAATTTATGAAGATGTTGTTACAAAGTAATACCAAGTTTTGTGCATACTTACTAGGTTCCAACAATGCGGTCTGTACTCGCTTCGGTTTCATTGTCTTGAAAGCTTTTTGCTATCCCAAAATCTGATATTCTTGGCTTCATATGTGCATCAAGTAAAATGTTGCTTGCTTTCAAGTCTCTGTGAACTATCGTTAATCTCGAGTACTCTTGGAGATAAAGGAGTCCTTGGATTATCCCTTCTATTATCTCAACCCATTTTTCCCAGTTCAGCATAGACCTTCGCCTTGGATCTACACATGCCAATTTATGTTATTACTTTATTCGAGAAACTGAAGAAGAAAAAGCTCGATATGCGTACATAATAGACTGCTCACCAAAGATGTAAAAGTCTAAGCTTTTGTTTGGCATGTACTCATAAATCAACATCTTTTCTTCCTTTTCAGTGCAGAACCCTAAGAGTTTAACTAGATTGACGTGTTGTAATTTTGCCGCAAACGTGACCTCGTTCTTGAACTCCTCGAGCCCTTGTTTAGAACTATGTGAAAGTCTTTTTACTGCTATTTCTTGTCCATTTGATAATTTCCCCTGGTCAAAAATAAAAATGATGCTTAATTAGCCACAAAACAGGTAACTAATACACATAAATTCCTCTTTATGTGTAGCTTTATTTACACAGAATAAAAGATGATAATATTAATACCTTGAAAACAGGTCCATATCCACCCTCGCCAAGCTTATTTTCTTCCGAAAAGCAATTAGTAGCTTCACTTATGTCAGCAAAGCTGATTACTTGCTGGTTATGATCCGAAGATTTGCCTCTATTCATCATCTCTTTCACTGTACAAGAAAATAGAAAATTATAACGTCATAGTGTTATGTTCCAAGAAAAGCTCAAAATTCATGATGGTGTCATATTTTCATTGGCAATTTGAAACGCTATAGTCAGATTTATCTATTCCTTTTGAAACTAGAATGTAAAAGGCATACCTTTCGCTATAATCACTCTTCTTCTTCGATAACAGATTATGCAGCCTAGTAGCAGTATAACTGAAGCGATTGCGGGCAAGGTAATCACCAACAAATTCTTGTAATGGCCGGGTTTATCTTTTGCTTGAGCTGCAAAATTTGTTATTATATAACCATATATGCTCTTTCCAAGCTAAGCGCGTAAATATTGCACATAATATATCTGACTAAAGTAGGTTACGTTTTACTTACCAGCGGCTTTTGAGAGTTCCCAATTGTGGTCGTTAGGGACCTGCCACACATTATAACCAAGAAGTCCCTTTTCTTTTGCATATGCAACTTTAGCTCTAATAGCTTCAACGTCATCAAATCCTACCCATGACGAACCAAAATTGAAATAATTTATCACATAAGTCGAGTTGTAGTACACGGTATCAATCTTGTAACTTCTCAGGTACTTCCTGATAGAATCATAGCTCAGCGAACCATCTCCTATAATGGACCCACTTTTAGCCGGTGCACCAATGCCATTATCATTATGGTCCACAAGGGTCCATCCATACCCATGGTATGCTAAGCCCAGCACCATCTTATTAGCCGGTAATCCCCTTTTGACCCATTCGTTTATACCATAATCTGTATTGACCCGACTAGATGGATCATATAGAGCTGTATGGGCAGCTGTGAAATTGTACGTGAATTTATCCGTGAAACGTGTATGATAATCATATGATCTAAGACTCACCCAGTCAAAGTTCCTTCGTATAGAGTCAACCGGGTAACTCAAAGAGTCTAGTTCAGGCACATAATAGCCCGCCATAGTCAAGATCAGTTTCTTTTGATCTCTAGTACTTTCTTTCAGCTCAGAATCTATAGCAACTCGCCACTCGTCAAATAAAGTCCCTAAGTTGGTCATGTTACCCGTTGTATTCAATAAAGTACTGACATGAAGATCAAGTCCTTCAAACCCATAAAACCTCGCTTTTTTTATTGAAGACTCTATAAAACTCTTTCTAAAAGCGGAGTTTTCGGCCATTTTGAAAAAGTTGGAGGAATTTTGATAATCTCCGGAAAAAGGCCTACTATTTTCTGTCCATACCGACAAAAGTGGTATAACCGTTGGGTTGTTTCTTTTGACAGTGGATGCAAATGTGGATATATATGATTCATCGGACTGAAACAAAAAGAGCTCATGGTTAGAAGCGTTTATGTACGCGAAAGCACATATGAGGTGAGTGAAAAGACCCGAGTTTATGTTGGGAATAGGTAACGAGCTACCGGTGAACCAGTAACCCGCCTTGATCCATGTTTCTTGTGATGTTGAAGTGCTAAAATGCAAAGAGAGTAATGTTAACAAGAGTATAGTAGTAGTCATGAATTTGGAAAAAATGAGTATACAACATGGTATGCATTAATGCTTAGGCTTTTCTTTTTGTAACACAAATAATAATGAAAACTCTTGGTAATTGCATAGGTACACCTATTTGTCATGGTCAAAGTCAAGCTAAACTTTCTTAGCATGTGTTGTGGAACCAAATTAAGATGTTAAGTTCACATTTGTATGTTGGACCGGCAATGTTGCATATTTATTTGGATGGTCAAATACTTAATAATCAACATTAGCTGATATTACTACATCCGGGTATCACGTGTTATGCCATTATGTATCGAAAAGTCTCTGTAATTTTTTGTACATTTGTAAAATCTCGTCAACAAAAAGGCAGTCTACTGAAAGAACACTTATTCATAGGCAAAGTTACTTGGTATTTTCTTGAATTTAACAGGTTTACTGTTTAGCTAGTATCCACAGTTAAGCTCTATTGTATAAATGAGTCATTCCTCATGACTCGAATAACGTGTTATTAGAGCCTAATTATCTTTGACGACTTACGGTTTTCTACCACACTCGTCCATCGTATCACTTGTGAGATGATATTCTTCCATTCTTCTTCTCCGACCACTCCTCCTAGAGAACGCATTCTACGTGTATCTAGTTTAATTTATATCATGTATATGCTCCTTGACCTTTGCAATCACGTTGTTATCACCATCTTGCGGTAGCCGCCTTAGCCAGAATTGAAGCATTTACCATCATTCCACCATGTTTGTATCATATCTAACATATGTGATGTCAAAACAACACTCAAACTCTCAAACACGCGATAAGTTTTCACATTTCAATTACACTTGACGAGTATCCGTACCCGTAGGAAAATTAGTAACATTATCTTTACTACATATATTGACAAAATAATGGTCTAAAATAAAAACTTGCATGGTTTCTCATCTTT
>BQNB010042610.1:0-12500 GCA_026074375.1 Tanacetum coccineum
AAAAAATCTTTTTGGTTTTTAAGTATATATACATATGATACATGATATTTGAATAGGTACCACAACTATTCATCAACTTCATCTACCAATTGTTTCAGAGTCTCTGGCGTAAAACTCCGCATTCCCAGCTTGTTGATAAGAAATTCTATTATTTAACGGCCAAGAGCTTTAGTGAAGATGTTCGCCAGTTGATACTTCGTATTGACAAAGTAAAGTTCGATCACCCCATTCTTAGCATGCTCCTGGATAAAGTGAAATATGATGTCTATATGCTTTGATCTGGAATGTTGAACGTTGTTGCAGCATAAGGCAATAGCGCTTTTGTTATCACAGTACATTGGAATTTTATTGAATCCAAGGCCATAGTTGGTAAGCTGTGATCTCATCCAAAGGATTTGAGAACAACAGCCAGACATAGCAATATATTCAGCTTTCGTACTGGATATCGTAGGGCTTTTCTACCTTTTTGATGACCAGCTAACAAGTCTATCTCCTAAGAACTGTATACTACCAGATGTGCTACGGCGTGTATCTTGACAACCAGCATGATCCGCATCTGTAAATGTTGTTAGAGCAATCGAAGAATCCTTCGGATACCATAGTCCCCGATTGACGGTTCCTCTTAGATACCGAAAGATCCTTTTGATCGCATGTAAGTGCTTATCAGTAGGTCGTGCCTGATACCGGGCACACATGCATATAGCAATTGAAGGTCATGTCTACTGGCTGTAAGATAAATGAGGGTGCCAATCGTGCCACGATAGTGTGACAGATCAACAGCTTTTCCTTCTTTATCCTTATCCAGTTTGGATTTGTCCACCATGGAAGTATCCACTGGGTCACAAGAGTCAAAACCGTATTTCTTTAAAGATTCAAGGGCATATTTTGACTAGTTAATAAAGATGCCTCTATGACTTTGAGAAATATGTAGTCTTAAGAAAAATGAGATTTTGCCCATCATTGACATCTTAAATTTTGAACACATGATTCTAGCAAATAGGTCACAAAGTTCAGGTGTAGATGCAGCAAAGATAATATCATCGACATATATAAATAATTCCTTGCCTTCCCTATGGATGAATAAAGTAGGATCCATTGAGCCTTTGGAGAAGTCTTAGGATATCAGAAACAAAGACAACATGTCATACCACGCGCGTGGAGCTTGTTTTAACCCATAAAGAACTTTCTTTAGCTTGTACACGTGATTGGGGTTATCTGGATCCACAAACCCGTCCGGCTGGCTAACATAAACCTCTTCCCGTAGATTACCATTCAGAAATGCAGTCTTCACATCCATTTGGTAGACGACCATGTTCATGTGAGCGACAAACGCGAGAAAAATCCTTTTAGTCTCTAATCTTGCAACCAGAGCAAAAGACTCTTCAAAATCAATTCCCTCTTCTTGACGGTAACCATGAGCCACTAACCGAGCTTTGTTCTTTAGAATACCTCCCAGTTCGTCTAGCTTCACTTTGTAGATCCACTTCAAAGTAATAACCATAACTTTATCTAGTTGGGGGCGTTCGAACTCATTGAGTTCTTCTTGCATTGCTTAACTCCATATGAGCCTCTTCTTGCATAGATTTAAATCCCCAGGTATTGAGTCAAAGCATCTTGTATCTACGACCTATGGGTACATATTTAAAGTATGGAAAGCATCGTAAGTTAACAGAAAAGAGCTGCTCAATGGTATTTGCAGCCATTGTGGAAACTGTCTAATCGAGTCACCAATTATATTTTTCAATGGATAGATCCCTTAATCCATTGCTATAATGTTGCAGAAATTTAGTGATCGGGTTGCACAATTGTAGACTAATATCTGTTAATGAGATTGAATCAAAGGAACGTTTTAAATTAGAAATACCAAGTACGATCATTAATATCATGTGTGGCAACATCTAAGTCACATTATCTATCTTCAACAGCGTTAGAAATGATAAGATATTGAGTTTTGGAGGTGTTTTTTGAGAGTTAATTTAGGTGATGGGAGTATCTTGGGTCCAATCTGTTGTTTGAGGAATAGAACCGGTTTGATGCACGTTTCTGGACAGACTTATGTCAGCAAATTGGGCAAGTACTCAGGGTTTGATGATCAACACAGGTGGAGGGTTGAGTATCAACTTCTCAAGTGTGGATAAACGATGTTGAAAGAGGTTGGGTTATTGGCGACATCTGAACTCATTTGTTGCAGAGTCATTTTAATGAAGTGCGGTTCTCTGAACTGCAATGTTAGAAGCCATTCTGCAGTCAGCGTCATCAAAGTTCGACATGAATTGTTAGTTCGATAATTGCCTACGTGTAACGATTCGGTTTGTAAAATTCGAAATGCTTTCTTTGTGAGTGCATACCAATAGAAAATTGACCAATTTCAGCCTTTTGGTTGTAACTACCAAGTTTCTCACAGCCAAGTTGTCAGATACAGAGTGCAGACAAATACAGGGAAGAAACGATAATCGGGAGTTTGTTATTAAAAAGCTCATTTGGTGCCTTTTCTATGTCAAGATGTATGATTGAGAATGATTTTGTTGTAACATGCAGTAATGCTACTGCTTCTGCCCATAAGAATCAAGAAGCTTTTTGTATAAATAAACATGCGCAGGCATTTTAAAATAGCGTATAGTGATAATAACGATTAATGTCTTTTACAATGATACCAATTATCGGGCGGGGAGGAGCGAGCAACAGATGTTTTCATGAGTAGATGCCAAACCGTCTCATAATATACACGCGATAAAAAGTTTGATTAACAAAATTAAGTTCCATTATCTAGTTCTGATTTCGTACGTACATGCATTTGTAAGCCCACCTATTGATCGATCTTGAGAACTAAATATGAAATCCTTGGAGCCTACATCTTTTTGACCTATTAACCATTTAACACCAGTAAATCAAGTATTCCATTGAGATAATGAAGAGGATAACTTCTTATTTCTATTAACTCTCTTTGCAGACACACATTGTCCACAAAGTAATCCATGTGTAAAAGATAGAGTTTTTCTTGTTGGTGTCTCAGATGTAGGTATTGTAAGTTTTCTTCTTCTTTTTAAAACCCATTGTAACAAGCAGAACACAATGTCCATTTTCAAATTTAAGCGTTATGAGACCTCGAACAAGAAACCAATCCTACTAAGTATATGATTTGGCACACCAAAGTTCAAAGGAACAGACGACGGTGCCATAAGCCAGGACTTATTCTTAGCCTTTGACAAGAACAATTAAGGATAGGAGCCATGCGAATCTCCATAAGCCATAGTATACAATTGTTTGTCCTGGTGATCCATTCAAAGATCAACGACTTCTAAATTGAGGAATGAAGCAGGTGGGTTTGACGAAAACATCTTCAAGGTTTGATTCACAAAATTGCCCAACGGAGAATAATTTTAGTCCAAGTCCTACCCACGTAGTAAGCCCTTGATAAACATAACAGTCCCAATCTGATAACACCTTATCCAAAATCTTTGCCACGTGATCATTCAGAATTTGACTCGTACCGCAAAAATTTATAGACGAATTGGTGATGTTCCTGAGAGCGATCTTCCGTCAGAACTCTTGGAGCAGCCGGTAGTCCCCAAATACCAGAAACAATTTAGACGATGACCTTGCAATCATCAGAGAGAAAATGAACATCGAAACTAAGATGCCCTAAATTGACTGGTTCCTTTTTTTTGTTATCAGATACAGAATTGTAAGAACCATTAGATTGCTAATAGGACCATTAGGTTTAGAATTTCCTAGGCATTTTGAGTAAACCAATTTTTACAACAGTGTTAGGAATAAAACGTAAATTCCTAGAAATGAGTTCGTGGTTCACAACATAGATAACAAAGATAGCTTCGACAAGTAATATTTGGAAACTACATATGGTAACTATCCAAGGACCAATGAGAAATGCCCATGTAAACCAAGGCCCATGTCCACGAACTCATGTAAGTCTATAAATTCCTCGTCCACACATGGAGAAGGAGGTGTTGGTACTCTCTTTTGTAATTTTCATATAATTCAATCAACCTTCTATTATGATGATCTCTTAGATCAATGACTCATAGTGCACGTTTGATTTTAGTGATCGAGGCTAGCAGACTGCCACCCTTTCCTATATAAACTCACCTATAGAGTGAGAAAGTATGATAGACATGCGTGAGGAATCTCCTGAGAAATGAAACAAGAGTCTTTAAAGAGACCTTGAGTGGCTAGGGAGGGTTGTGCCTATTTCACAAGGTCTAATGATAGTCTTTCAATGTCAGCCAACACCTTTAGTGTTTCCCAAGACATTTTATGTAATTTGACCTAGTTTCTGCTAAGTGTATAGAGGCTACTTTACTTACACCCTTTAAGCTTCATTTATTTTTATCACAGTCTTTCAAACCCCTTCCAGCGTACCGAGACTTCATAACAAACACCTTGATTGGTTTGTTTCCAGTGTTAGCTCCATCCAGTTGCGAATAAATTCCCGTTTTCTTGACATATTCCATCCATTATCAGTACAAGAGGACTTCTACACTAACAAGTGGGATATCCTTGATGGTAAATCCCTCCGGTTGCTGGCTCGGATACATATTTGAATACCTATGCCTTAACACCATCATATTCTATAAGGTTTATAGAACCTGACGGTCCTTTTGGGGATTCCTCACAATCCGTCAAACCATTTGAAAATTCCAATCAAAGTGTTAATTGCGATAAAAATAGTCAAAAAGATTTTACACTTTGAGAGTTTTATCCATTATCACTAAAAGCTCCCCCGTTAACTGTGCATCGTAATCAAAGTACCATGTTATGTTAGAGGTACCTTTGAGTTACCATATTTATCTGAATCATCTATCCAGAATAAATATTAAGTCCATATATAATCACATTTCTCCCCTTAGCCAAATTTAATCCTTGATATTTTGGATATACAATTTGAATTAAACGTTTCGAGGGACAAAATGTTTACACAAAACTATCAGAGAAACATTTAGATGCCCCCCCCCCTCAATATTTAGAGGGCATATAAGATAGTGCAAGTCCAATCAGAGTTTTCAAAAGTTTTTTGAATATACTAGAGAAATTCTAGAAAATTTTAGATACTCGAGCAATCCTTAGAAACACCGATTACGTATACACTACAGATATACAATGCACAAGTATTATTCATGAACTAGGATTGACTTATAAAGATTAGACAACATATAGTAAATCATATAGGTCGCTTTCGTGAGCAGGCCAAAGTCCTCCCCGCGACGGTCTTTCCTCCTACAAAACTTCTCACAAGCTGCGCATCAACCTTTCTGATCTTGATTTTTCTTTCAATGAGGCAGCTTATCAATACCCCAAGCTCTCCTCTTGTCTTCTTGAATGACATTCTTCGAGTTATCAGTCGCAGAGCCACATTTATCAATATCGATCATCACACTGAGATTGGTGACTTGCCTAGAACACGAAGAAGTAACATATCTTTAATTTGACTTGTGGACAAGTCCTCTTGAAGTCTCCTTCTATCGAATCTTTCTATTAGCTAATCATCCAGTCGACGAACCGTAATCTCTTCCGACTAGCTATAACCTAAGGAATTTCGTTATGATCTTGAACTGATAACCGCGAGGATCATGTGCCTTGACTAACCATCCTTGGAAGTTTCCATGTAGTAGCATATCCATAAAGAATCACAAACGTTTTGACCCCAGTGGTATGAACCCCATAGGCCGTGTTTGTCGGATCTACTTGGTACACACACCCAAAGTAGTTTGAGGATCGCCCGTCGTCTTCTATTACTTGACCATAATCATCACCTTCGGTCTTTGTTATTGGAGATAGTGTACATTTGACTTGTAGCTTCCTCTCAACTTGATTTGACTGAATACCACACTAGCGCTTCCTTTATCTTAGAAACCAAGTTATTCATTACAATGAGCCTGGAATAGATGATGGCTTCAGTGAAAGATTTATTGTTTAAGCTTAGAGAGATTAGTTTCTAACACGCTTACTATCTTTTGATTAAAGCAAGAATGGAGAAAAGACAAGTTAGGAATTGGAACGGTGTTTTTGAAAGATTAGTTGTTGTGTTTAGAACAGGTTTATTTGTAGACTTAATTGAGTGATATGAAAAAGAGAGGTAAGAGGAATGTTGTAGTAGGTAGCTGGAGTCGCTATGCGTACAGAAATAAGTTACATTTAACTAAAGTAGTTGAGTTCTTGTATGAGAGAGTCGAGGATAGAGTTAACGCTTCATACCGTAGTAAGAGAGAACTTGAAACCAGACTTACACGAAACTTTTGCTGTTGGAACACGGAGTTGCAGCCGTAAGAGTCACTATGCATCTCCGTGTTCTTTGGCATGAGTCATGCTTCAATTCAGTCAACACAACTCCCTTCCAGATTAGACAATTCGTCGTGTCTCCTTCTTATCTTCTTACACACATGCTTTAACCCTGTCATTCACTTTTGTTTATCACTAACATCAGATATTTGATATCTCATGGTGTGTGCGTACCAACTGAGCATTAGACTCTTCCTCCTTCGCATCATCTTCTTGCGTTCTTCTGCGTCTGTTGATTTCTTAACTTGAACATGGACAACTTTGGATGAGTAATGTTGTCACCTTCATCATCTGATTCTGTTGCATCATCATCATCATCATGTTCATCTGAGTCTTTGTTAGCATCATCATCATCATCATCACCGTCACTAAAGGTCCAAGACTCTTCCTCACTATTAGAATGATGTCGGGTACCTCGGGAGAACACTCTGTTATCACCAGCTCCTTCATCAGTACCTGTTCTTCTGTTACTTGCTCATCAAAACCTTGTGACAGATGGTAACTCCATCACCTAAGCCACTTGCTTGGGAGTTGTGTGTTTGAATTCGACTTCTCTTGGTAGCTATCTTTAGTTTGTTTTCAGTTTCAGTCAAAGCAATCTCGAAATAGAGTCTCTAAAACCTGTAGCTAGTTGCGTCTGCTTTTCCTTGAGTCAGTCCCATCTTATTAGTTTGCTTTAACTCTTTTAGCCGGTGTAGGTCGTGGGAGGCTTCTCCTTAGTTGTTTGTATCAAATCAGCTTCTTCTTATAACATATTAACTTTTGTTTTTGAGTACTTTTCCTGAGAGCGAAAGCAATAATGTAACTCAGTTATGTAGAGTCTCAGATTCAGAGTGTCCTCAGGTTTGTCCAATTCCTTTAGGCAATATTGCACCGTACAACTGTGTTAACCTTCCCATGCCTGAGATAACATGTGTTTGTGGTGAACATGGGTCCATCCCTTTGCATAGTGGCCAATGTATTCTTGTTTTTCCTTCCGGGAAATTGAATGTATTCTTTTTGACATTAAAGTGGTAACCATAAAGCCTTGGTGAAGCCGTGGGTAGTACATCACATTAAACCTTCTTCGTAATCTTATTCTCTCTTGATAATAAAGTCCACCCAGCAGAAGAAAGGCATAGTTAACATTCTTATTAAGTACATGCCCCAAATGATTTATCGTGATATAAACAAGACTGTCATCGGAGCTTTTACCACGAGACACTTGTTTGATAACCGCAGCAAATAATCTACAGTTGTATGTAGCTTGTTACAGGACATCTGTAATCTTCCATATCCTCTTCCACTATGACGAACTTCTACGGAGAAATGTGAGAATTTCTTACTCAAGGTTGGGATTTTCAACAAAATTCGATTATGGATTTAGGGCATATTTTGAAGCATTTCTCTAAATACTCAAGATTACAATAGGTTTCTTGATATGCATCGTAAATCGAATCCAACAGTTATAACGAATGCAGTGGAGCCGAAAACTCTTGCATAGTAGATCTCTGGAACTCCACAGAGCTTGAAATGCCTAAGAATGGAGTGACTTCAACACATCATAAACCACTTAAAAGATTTTGCTTCTTTTGACTTGAGATCTTTACTGTAATCGTAATAAACATTTTATCAATCTTCATTCTGGGCAGGAGGCAACTAAGTCGTCATCCAAGCAAATCTTCGGTTCACGCCTTAGTATGTTCCCCCCCATGATTTCAACTTAGAAAGATCAAAGCAGTTTATAATGTAGACAACTATTAATTAATGCATTAGGAACCTTATATGCTTTGAAGCACTCTGAAGATTAAAACAACTAAGATAGACTAAAAATATTGGAACAAGGCAACTATTTTAACAATGTAGGAATCGTAGTTTTCTACCTTAGAAGAATAATTATTAGATAACCTAAGTTAATTTTAGTTAACCTTGGATCTGGTCAATCTTTTTAATGTCTACTTTTTGAACGAAAGTGAATCTTAATTTGACCTATTTTTATGGAAAAATTCGTGCTTTAATGTGTTTTTTGTCAAGACAAGTTTGGGTCTTCCTAAAGCTTTTTTCACTATAAAGATTGTTAAGTTCACAATATAATATTCTGACTCGTTCGACTCCCATTAAACAAATAACTCATCGAAGTCACAAAAGAACCAACTCGTATCAGTTTACATGAAATTAACTTGTCGGCTAAAAGGAAACCATACTCCTTCGGTCCTCAAAAGGAGTAACTCGATCATTCATAAAGGGATTACACTCGTTCTTTCTCAGTACTACTGACTTGATCGGTTCACAAAGGTGTGTACATTTGTTTGGTTACACAGAGACTTACGCGATCCGGATCCACCTCAAGTGTATACACTCCAGTCGGTTCTACATACTTATGATCGATCGGAGTCCTCAAGGTATATCACTCGTTCGGATTTTCACACATACTTAGGCTCGATCGGTTCCTTCAAGGGATATACACTCGATCGATTCTCCTCACAGACTAGTCCTCGAATCGATCCCCAAGGTTATACACTCGTTCGGAGTTTCACAAATACCTTAGACTCGACCACGGTCCCCTCAATAGGTATACACTCGTTCGGATTCCTTAAAGGGATACACTCGTTCGATTCACATATACTTAGACTTCGATCGGTTTACCTCAAAGAGTATACACTGCTTCGATTTCTCACATACTTAGTCGCGATCGTATTATCCTCAAAGGGTATACACTCGTTCTGTCAAAACATACTAAACCTTTTCAGAGTCCTCAAAGTATACTCTCGTTTTCGCTTCACACGACGACTTCGTCTCGATCTGGTTCCATCACAAGAGTGGGACATCAAGTACGTGTTCTCATATAACGTTTATAAACATGAAATATAGGACATCAAAACTTGTTACATTGACATGTCTGAAGCATAAGGTGAAAACATTAGGGCAAAATATACCATCTGAGAATATTACAGAATCATCAAGAGTATGACAACAAACTAAGCATTTGATCATTAAACGCCCCTATTCAAGAAGATACCAATCAGGGCATAGTTTTTATGTCTTAGTATACATTCAATAATAACTAACAACTATTTACAAAAAACCACAACCTTTCAACATCCCGAGCTCAAATCCCCAATTTTTTTTGATTAAAAACATGCAAAGCACACATCATAATAAATTTCAAACACAAAAGTGCTTAAAACAATGCATCCTATTAACACCAATGGCAATCAAAAACCCTCAATCAGATTTTGATTATTTGAACACTTTTGATTTAGGAAACCCAATTTGAAAAATTAGGATCTTCGAGTTCAAAATGTGAAAGCAAAAATTTTTCAAGGTTTAAAATGTATATTACGTTGTAGGATCGAGGTTGTAAGTTTTATAAACCTTTTCAGAGCAAAATTGACAACGAAGTGAACAGTGGAGATGTTGCGATCGAGAAAAGTAAAATATGAAAAGTGGTGTTTGATGTGTGTGAAGAAGATGTTGAACAGTGATGAGGAATAGGAGGTGGTTTTACCTTTATTAAGTTTAGACTTTATATACACATATAGTCCCTTACGTTTTCATCACCCTTGTATTTTTTCCATATAAGATGATAAGGTATATATTATAGAAAAAAAAAATAGCACTTATAGACCCTAATGTTTAAACTACATACCTAAGACTTATTTATTTGCAAGAATATCTTAAAGGCATAAACACATAACACCATTAGGCACATGTAAACTGAAATTAATTAACTTCCTTAAGTGATGTTTGTTATAGTTAACACTTAAAACTCCAATTTATTATGACTGAAGAAATTTGACATGTTCTCATCCCCCTCAAACATTGTACCCTTTTTTCTATTAAATGAGCTATAGTCTATGTTGAGAAGTCAAGTTCATTTGAAAAAACATATTTTCGATGAAGAAAGGAATTATTTGAAAAACAACAAACAGCATAGCAAATAGATTTAATGAACACACCAACCAACTTCACCAGGTGGACAACACAGTAAAGACCGTTAACCGAGTCAGAAGACTAAAGCTGTAGCAAAGACTGCTCTTTATGACAAATTTCGTAAAATGGATTGAACTCCCGAAATGGTGGGATAGTTGGTAAACACGACCCAGAATCGAGTCACTATCCAAGTGATAATAGTCTTAGCCCATAGTATACCATATGATAACGTTTATAACATAATATGTGTCCAAGGCCCATGGAAGCTTTAGTACAGCCCACGTCGTCCAAAGTATGTAGCATATACTACCCTCTCCCATGTCATTGAGAGGTGATTTTTTTTCATTCTTGATTTTCACAGCACATAATACAATTATCATCTTTCTCCTCAAAAACAATAAAATACGAATAAGACGGAGTTGATAGAACTAAGAGAAAATATACACAAGACACCAACACCCACTCCCAAGTGGTGGATAGGAGGTAATTATACTTACATGAGTTGACATGGCCCTGGTTACATGGGCTTTTCATGGACCCTTGGACGTATATACCTAATGAAAGTTGCCATATAATACTTGACGCGCTATCTACCGATATCTATAAAGTGACCGAGACTTTATCTAGAAAAACGGTATTCAACAACAGGCTTAGGTGTTCATTTTCAAGAGAAGTTGGTTTCCTAAGGGAACGTCAGTAGTTTGTGGTAATCCTGTTATAGGTAACATTTCCTACTATAGTGAAGGTCCGACTAGTAGGTCTCAAGATGTATCCAATATTTGTAAACACCTTTCCTGTTGGTTTCCAAACTTTTCTCTTTGAACTTTGCTTAACAGATTTAGATTTATTACAAGCATTCACATTATTGATAAAATCAAGAACACACAAATCATGATTATCAAAAAGCATGCAACCATTACACTTAACACATTTAAGTTCAGAATTCGCATTTGCGTGGAATGCTGCATATGACAGTTCCTTTAAGGAAACAACACATTCTTTATTTTTCAAACTATATTAAACTTCCTAGGGTGGGTTTTGCTACTTTTATTCTTCTGAGTAACTACTTGGTGTTCCGATAGTCTTTAGTCTTTCTTTGTATTGCCAAAAGATTTGATCTTGCTAGCACTATTAAACATTTTTACTCTCAGTATGAAGACAACATAGGTTTGTTAGAAACTAGGTTTGATGTAGAGGCTATTTTGGTGATTGTGTATCCTGAGGATGTGACGGCTACAGTTGTATCTAACCTTTTGACCTTGTTTTTTTAGGGATGACAACCACTAATTCTTTCCATCAGTATGTGACACTCGGCAATTTTTAACTGATGTGTGTAAGCAACTCCTGATTAGTTTAGCGATACCTACCAGGCAATCTAAGGAATAGATCTAGTGATAATTAATTAAAATGTTCAACTAACCCTAAAACTTAGCTGTCATCTTGAGTGTGCTTAATATAGGCAGAGTGAGCTAATATTTTTATCAACAATTTAGGGTTATTGGTTCACATCAATCTTAAGCATTTCTGGATCACTAGGGTTGTTTTGTAATATCAGTTAACAACTATAGCTTTTACCTTTTAAATTTTACTAATTCATCCTTAAGATCGTAATTACCAAAACCCTTTTTCCTGAGAAGACTAGCATTTAAATCAAGATTTTCACAGACTTTAAGATTGGACCTTGTTAGTAATTGGATAGTCATAAACACTATCAAGAATGATGGGTTTGGACCGATGTCTTTTATAGAGAGAAAGTGAAATTGCTAGTTAGAGAAAACACCTTAAGTGTATGTAATATGAATTGAACAACCAACCCTTCCCAATGGACTGGAAAGGTGTTTGAAATACAAGATTTAAGTGCCCCTAAGTTGGGTCTAACATGGTGGTAAAGACGCCAGCCAACACCATAATGTCCATACGCTAATGATTAAACTACGAGCTATGCCTAATTCTTCTAGACCATACACGTGGGTGACCGATCTTTTTCGTAAACCTAACAATCCTCCCCCTAAGGAAGGTCCACGCCCCAAAATCCAATATGAATTCTAGCATTCAAGTCTTGGATCTAATGATAGTACTCGTATCTTTGATTCTTCATTCATTGGTTTCTTTGTATAAAATAGTGACTTTTAGACTTTAAGCTTAGCTTTTTCCATTAGGCCATGTCTTTGTAATGAGAGCTTGAACATTCTTGAGATCATCGAGCCATCTTAATACTCTAATAATCACTTGTGAACGTTTACTTTGTTGTCTCGTCAGATTTTGGCCGACATCTTATACTTGTTAGCATA
>BQNB010042610.1:17500-36308 GCA_026074375.1 Tanacetum coccineum
GTTGTGAACTGGTTGAGAGAAGAAGGGAGAGATCAATAATGGAGAGGATCATTAAGAGAACCTGGACGAGTGTCTTGATGTATGGGAAACCGTGACTCATAGATTGAACATCCACTTCATGTGGGTCTTTTCAGGTTCTCCTTCTGTGACTTTCGCTGTCAAGGAACTGATGGTGAAGCTAAGAGTGCCTGTCGATTTGCATAGAAGACAGGTTTCCAACTGGAGCTTGCATGTTCCTCAAGTCTCACATGACCTTCAATGGGAAAGTTTAAAGTGGTTCTCCTAAACATTTGGAAAAGCCATGGTATTGAATTCTACATCCATTAACTCTGGGTTGGTTTGAGGTGAAGTATCAGATACTTCAAGATTCCCAGTGTTTTCCCAGGCGTTTGGTCAAGCATGAACAACATGAGGCACTTGGTCTAATTTAGAGAACCCGCAGCAACACCAGTCAGATCCAGCCCTGGCAATATCGACTGTTTACCAAGGTCTGATCCACCTGGTCTTCACTTGTTTACCCAAGGTCCTAAACCTGCCTTGACCTTTCCACGAGATGCCACATTATCAATTCCTATTTCGCTATCAGTTAGAACCATTTCAACATACAGGGACGAAGGTGTGTTTCTATCATGGCTCGAGGGTACAGTAGTGCGGAGTGCGTCTCTGGAAGGATGAACTGTTTTCAGCAAGTCCTTTTTCATTGGAGTATAAGGTTGATAGAACCTGAGCACTTGTTCCTCAACGACTTTCCTCTTTCCCTTTCCGTTGTAACCTCTTTGAAGGTGGTTTCAATTTTCAGTTCGGTTCCTGTTGATCCCCACCGGTGGGAAAGTGACGCCCGATGTGATAAAAACAACAAAAGCATCTTTCAAACTTTCTTAGTTCCAGCAGCCTTACGCATATCAGCCTCTTTATCACACCAAACCTCTGGTGTTCATCCGTAGACACCTTCATCCCACTGAACTCCATCTACCAACTCTGAAGAGTGCTCTGTACTTTCTCTCTTCGACACGTTTACCAGCTTTAGAAACATTTTGCTTGAGGATGGGTCTTCAGCGAGCCAAAACCAAGCTTTTCCTTTTTCTTCTCCTGAGCCTTAGACAGGTACATCAGGTTTTAGGTGGTTGAGATGATAATTTTGAGATCTTGGAGTCTGCAGTTTTTGCCAATGGGGGTGGCGTTTCAGGTGAAGTGCGGTTTTTGGTTTCCTGATTGTTTGGAGATTTGCCCCCTTTGCTGGTTGGTAGCCGGTGCTTTCATCGGTCTCTGACAACTTCTCCGTCGAGATATCCGCTGATACTTAGCAACCTTTGCCACAAATTCGGTAATAATAGCAGATCGAAGTTCTCAGATATAAGTTTTTAGCCTAATTGCCTGAGCCCCCATACATTACTCTTTTGGTGTTCTTAATGAGAATTCAGGTATCCCATCGCAGACTCTCATAAGCAGAAGTATTTGGAGAACCTGGTCTGGATGGAACTGGTGAGTTTACTTTAAGTATTGAAGGATTAGGCTGAGTAAAAACGGACACCCTAGAATATCACAAGTGATTAACTTTCTTACTTTCCCTCCATAGAAGACCAATTCAGCCTGTCCTTTATGAATTAGATGGATCATTGAGTAAATATCCAGATACCTCATAGCTAATCGATAATTTCCCTTTGACAACACCCGCAACACCCCATAAGATCTGAAACACTGGAGCTCTTGGCCTTTCGAATGCTGAAGTCTTTCCCGTAAGACAAAGATTGATGATAGTGGCGAGTGCCCTCCACGGCTGGTACATGTCATTTGTCACGACCCCAGATAAGGTTCTGACGACATTTGGGTAACCCAGTTCGTTGACAAAGGAGATTATAGTGTTAGAATTGGGTGGAGGTGTGAAATTGTTGTTGTCTTAGGGTAATTGAAGTGCTTCCCTTAGAGTAGATTTGGTGAGATAGAAGCGTTGTTCATCCAGCTGACAACTGTATCCTTTGTGATAGGATCTGAAACTAGATAGATCTTCTAGCCTTTGTGGTTGTATAGTACTTATGTAATCACAAGTATATACGTGAGAGACTCTAACAATCGTTTAGGCGGAAACTAAACAATACGGTATAAAGAAGAACAAATATAAACAATGATCCTCTATGGATCTCTCTATTGATAATAAAGTGTTTTTGTAAATTGTAATCTCTGTCAAACCCTAATGCTAAAGGTTTCTTTTATAGAGAAGAAACCCTAAATTGCTCAACAAGATTCCTAAAAACGCGTAAGAGATAAACATCAATCTCTTCATAATATATCTCATTCCTATATTAATGAGATAAACTTCTAAGAATATAACTATAAATCCCTTATTTACAATAAATCCACGTCTATAATTTACGATCACATATTCTAATAACTGTCATCAAAATGACTTTATGACCAGCAGGAACATAATCAGCAGGAATGCTACTTGAACTGCCAGCAGAAACCACTTAGTGCCATCAGCAGAAATGAACATCTCTAACAGCAGAAACGACACTTGGTCTTTTTCAATAATTCCCAACAATCCTCCCCTAAACTTGGTTTTGACTCAGTTAATTCCAAGTTTCTAGATAGATCGTCTCGAAGCAAGAGGATTGAGTAGCAGCAGAAACAAATACCAGCAGATACAAGGTGAACCAGCAGCAGCAGAAACTGTATCAGCAACATTGAAAATAGCAGCATCAAATGAAACAACATGAAAGCAGAATCAAATGAAGTAGCAACATCAAAGAACAGCATCTTCCAGTCTTTGCAGCACCCATAAGTAGATTGGAATAAGCCTTTTACTAAGTAGCTACTCACTCTTGGGCAAGTTGATACTTTGGTGAAAATTAAACACCCTGTTGTAACAACAACCAGTACCAATTTCTCCCAGAACTGAGAATCAAGGTGAATTGGAATACCCTAACTGTTTTTGCAAACCGTATACATCCATACAACGGATTTGATACGTCTTTACCTGTAGCCGTTTGCTCAGGACTAGCCAACTCTTCATACACAGAGTAATATGGTGAGTCGATAACCATACAATTTTTAGTAAATTGTCAACTATCAACGGATTTGAGAAAGTCTTTACCAAGAGCCGTACCCTCTTGGACTAGCCATTTTTCATCCAACAGGAACATGGAAAATGAAAACCATCCAGTTTTTGGTAACCTGGCAACCATCAACGGATTTGAGCTGTCTTTACCAAGAGCCGTACCCTCTTGGACTAGCCACTCTTTGTTACAAGAACATGGTGAGTGAAGGCCATAGGATTTTTAGCAAACCCTTACAGCTATCAACGGATTTGAGTTACACACCAAAGCCGTTTGCAATGGTGAGCCAGACTCTTTCTTGGCGGTTAGCCATGGTGAGCTGAAAACCATTTGTCGTGCAGTGCAAGCACTAACACCAAAGTAATACAACACTAGACTATTACAGGGATGTATCTAAATCTAAGAGTAAATATATATATATATATATATATATATATATATATATATATATATATATATATATATATTTATTTTTTTAAACTAACTAAACGAATAGAATCTACAAACACTAACTCAGAAACAACTTACATAGGAGCAGATGCAAGACACTCATATGCTTGCCGTAAGCCCGTCTGGACCGTCTGAATAACATTCCCAGCAACAAAAACATCCCGACAATATGAGGGTGGAACGGTGAGCTTGTGACGTAACATACGTTCCAGCAGTGTTGCCCGGATAGGATAGACCTTGTCCACAAACATATACACAGTCTTCCCATTTGTCAAATCCAGGACATGAACAGAACTCTTAGGATACAGCTTCCAGCTACTCACAACCCATTCATCTTGTGTGCGCCAAAAGTCTTCCACGTCATCAGAATGAAGTGACTGACACAACAGATTCACATCCCTCCAGAGATCTAATCCAACATCTACATCTGGGTTTAACCGAAAGTACCTATTCATCCTTCGACGCAAAAGAAGGAGATCCTCACGATAAACATGAGGAAGCAACTCTTTCAAGTAGGTAAAGTACTTTCGCCGCCTGTTCTCCTGATAATACACATGAATATAATTGTTACCAGGCGGACAACTCACAATCTCCCAATCTTTAAATGCACCATATGGAAGAGGGGGAATATAATTCTCCATGTCAGTATCACTCTCACTCTCAGAACTGAAAAAGTCCTCAACCGGTTTATCCCATAGGAAGTCAGCACTTCTCACCCCAAGATTTTTACGACGAGACCGAGGAGAGTAGCGGCAGATCAGTAATGTTTCAACCGGAACCCAGATTTGGGGTCAACAAATCTCAACAGCAGTTTAGCTTTACCACAAGCACAACACCATCAGCAGAAATAGACTTACCCCTAAAGAGAATCTCAGCAAGCACTTCGTCATCCGAGTCAGGATCAGGAGCAACCCGGGACATACCAAGCTGCTCTTCCTCCCACTTACAAGGAAAATCATTAATAGCCTCCTGATGTGGTTTCAAACAACACATCAATTGGTATGTGACAGAAGAGACATTTTACGATGAAGAACTAGCAGCAAGTAATCTGCAAACGGTGAAAACTCCAATCATCATGGCGAAACCAGCAGAATTCCAAGGCTTGCTGAGTGGGGGACAATAGAGTCAGTAACTGGAGCCCAAATGCACTATAGCCAGGGATTAAAACTACACCACCATCATATACCGGATCATCAGCTGTAAAAAAACAAAAAAAATGAAGTTGGATCAGCAAAACACTAGCTGGCTGTGAAGAAGGCACGTTTTCAACCCTTTGTCCTCTTAAGAAGGAGGCTCAGTAATGGCAGCTTGGGTCAAAACATTTGTACTGAGCACTCAACAAGCGATTCCTTTTCAAGGCGTCACAAATATACTCGTACTCTTTAACCAACTGTTTTGATTCATAGCCTTGACGTCTTCAATTGTGATGTACCATTAAGAGCTGCACACCCATTAGATTATTTAACCAAGTTGCGCATCATCTGTGTGACCTCAGATTTCTTCAATGGCTTACCTTTAAGAGCTCGATACCGTAAATCTGCCAAGGCTCGCTTCTTCCGTTCCTTAACAGCAGTCATGCGCTCAATAAAGTTCCCCTCGTTTACATCAGCGCCCAACAATTCTTTTGCCAATGCAGGATTAGAGCCAACTTGCATCATCAAGTTCAACCAGTCTGTTTCTGTCATACGCATCATGAGATCGTCTAATTCCTTTGCGCGCTCTTCAGAAACATTTGGCAAGTCTTCCTGAGCCAAATCCTCAGCCCGTAACCGTTGAACCAACCGCTCACTAGCCTGTTCTTCTTCGAAGCGTTTCCTGGCTTGTGCATCCTCTGCAAGAAACTCAGCAGGTATATCCAAATCAGGCATAGGAGCCTTTCCCTTATCAGCAGCAACAGAAGGACCAGCAGGTTCAGGGACTGCTGTGTGAGGAAGAACACCAGCAGAAAGATTAGCTTGAAACTGCTCAAAGGCTGGAGTGGAAAACTCTGTCCTGGCACGTCGATAAGCAGACCGCTTACGCCTTAGAGGAACCTCCTCCTCTTCTCGTTCCTCCACATCCTCAGAAGGAACAGCAGGTTGATCATGACCTAGAGCTGTAGATGCCATACGGGATAATCCATCGAGGTCAATATCATCCTGAATATCCACATCCCCTTCCGCTGCTGAGGCATCAACCACCAACCGTGTTTCCCTCAACTGTTTAACCGTTTTCTCCAACTTCTTGACTCTAGAGACAAGAGTCAAAATAGCACCCCCCATAATTTTCTTCGACTTTCCCAGCTCAGTTTCCAAGGAGTCAATACGTCCCATACACCTGTCAAGCTTTGCAGATAAACCAGTTAGTAGAGCAGGGTCCTCTGCCCTACCAGCAGCATCGGCTGTTGGTGTAGGAGCATCATCGGGCCGAACAGGTGACTCCACATGGAATCCACCATGAGTGGTGTCATCTTCCATGGAAATGATATTATCAAGGTCCTCAGGCTCAAGATAGTTGTCAGGCCTAGGTTGGGGACCAAAGATAATGGGTTCCACAAAGTCAGGGTCAACATAACCATGGGGTCTGGGCTGTGGGCCAAAAATAATTGGTTCAATAACATCAGGGTCCACATACCCAGCTGGTCTAGGTTCAGGGCCAAACACTAATGGCTCCTCAAAAATAAAGGTCTGAGCTGGCGGGGTAGGTGGAGACTCAGGCTCAGGAGTAGGATCCCTAATGGGAGAATGTACAGGAACATAAGGCCATGGTCTCCAGTCAGTAACAGGTGAGACAGGGTTAGGGACAACCCATGCTGTCTCAGGAATGCTAGGTGAAGGAGAGGGTGGTCTTTCAGATACAGGCTGCCTCTCCGGTGTTAGTTCCCTAACAGGGGAAACCGAAGGAGAGTGAGGTACAAAGTGTGCCTCAGCTGCACTACCAGCAGCTTCATTGGCAGCAGCATTATCCTCATTAGCAGCATCATCATCACCAGCAGCATCATCTCCATCAGCAGCAATGGCAAGCATGGGGGGAGTCAATGGTATTGGCTGACCCTCCTATTTGAATTTCATATTCGCAAACATTTTCCTAGTAAAGGCAAATGTTGGTCTAGGGGTGCGGTCAACTGTCTCTAATGCCACAATCATCCCCTCTAAAATAAACCGAGAGAAATTATATACCCTACCAGTCGACAAACAAATAAGGGCCGTGGCAATGGAACTCGGAAATTGATTCCAACTTCCAGACTTAGGACTCAGACAGTGCATAATGGTGTGCACCAGAAATCTCCATTGAGGAGATAAATGGATCTTAAGAAAAGTAAGAGTCCCATCCGTCGGATACCCAATAACCCTCATACCCTCAAGAATATCATTAATAGGCATGTCAAAAATGCCATTAGCATCGTCAAGTTGTAACTGAGCCCTAATGAGAGACTCAGTCACGATCACCTCACGGCCGTCAATTGTTACGACTAGGTCATGTGTCAAAGCGTACCTTAACGGAGAGTGGTCCAAATAACTGAGGATATCTGTGAAGTCCTCGCAGCCTCTTTCCCTTCCTAAATAAGCGATTTTGTTGTGATCATCTTTGTACTTGAGTGCCGCCATTGGTGATGATCGAATTTAGGTTGAAGAAACAGAGTATACAGAGGCAAATGTTTTTGGTGTATGTGTGGGAAAGATGAAAAATTGAGTTGCGATTAATTAGGTTAATTTTGCCCAATTTATGTCAAGATAACCTTTTAATTTGATTGGTAAAATTTTAACCTTGGAAGTTGAAATAATTAAGTGAAAAGCAACTTGTAAGCCACATGTTCAGGCAAGTGGTAACCGCCAATCACCAATTAAAATAGATTTAAAACGAAAACCATGCAACTTCCATTTTTAAGACCAGCAGGTATAAAGTCAACCAGCAGAAACCACTCTTAAAACCAGCAGAAACAAGTCAAACAGCAGAATACAAACTATTCATTCAGCAGATACATTGGTACACCAGCAAGATTGGAGACTACCAGCAGAAACGAAGTGACTAGTGGCAGAGACCAACCAACCAGCAATATCAAACTGAGCACAGCAGAAACTAAGTTGAGACAGCAGAAACAAGTTACTACCAGCAGAAATAAATCAGCCAGCAGAAACATGATACTACCAGCACAACCAGTTCAGCAATATAAATAGATGTATTGTCAGCATAAACAACTCCAGCAGCATGAATGTATTCAGCCAGCAGAAAGAGTCAACCAACAGCAGAAACCATGCAGACAGCAGGAACACACACCCTATCAGCAGAAATGAATCCACCAGCAGAAGTATGCCCACCAGCATGAACACGGAACCATCAGCATAATCCATAGCTACCAGCAGAAACAACTAGCGAGAAACAAAGCAAACCAGCATGAAGAAATAACTCCCACAAATCATAGTACTACCATGCAGAAACCAACCTGTCAGCAGGAATAATGTACAACTAGCAGCAGTATTGACTACCTGCAATCACAAGAAAATAATATCCTACAAAACACCATATCTACCTGCGAAAAAGTTAGAATATACAAGTATACAACAACAAGCCTCCCCTTAGGCTTAAACCTTCCCTTAATTCACGAAAGATGGATTCACCATCCCAATCCTAAACCGCCAGATACTCAAATCATGATGGTCCATCAATGCCTTTGGGTAAGTAAATCACCACATTATTCATCGGGTGGTGTGAGATCTTCCAGCAGGCCTGTATCAAAGGTTCTCTATTTGGGCATCTCGGGATAAAGTGGATGCCTATTCTCAATTATGTTTCGGTCCGCTGGTTGAAAGACGTGAGTTCCTTTCACAATGCAATATGGTGGCTCTGGGTGTGCTAGAAGGAAGTTTTTGGTATTCATGGGGGTAAGTTGAAATCCATAATCCAGCAACTGTTCTGATCCAGAGTACCTGTGCACAGCAGCTAGCAGCCGCAACATACTCGGC
Source organism: Tanacetum coccineum (assembly GCA_026074375.1). Taxonomy (NCBI): domain Eukaryota; kingdom Viridiplantae; phylum Streptophyta; class Magnoliopsida; order Asterales; family Asteraceae; genus Tanacetum; species Tanacetum coccineum. Next base: position 25,947 of record BQNB010042610.1, read on the forward strand.
TTCTGTTGAAGAAGTAGCCACAATAGTCTGCTTCTTGCACTGCCATGAAATTAACCTTCTGCCCAGAAATTGACATCCACCTGTAGTGGATTTCCTATCACCATGGGAACCAGCATAATCACTGTCACTGTAGGCTTCCAACTGAAAAGGAGAATCTTTAGGGTACCACAAGCCTAATTTTGGTTGCCCTTTTAGATACTTGAAAATCTTCTTGACTGCATTCAGATGAGAAGTCAGTGGAGTAACTTGATGTCTGGAACAAGCACTAACTGCAAACATTATGTCAGGTCTTGAAGCTGTGAGATACATAAGTGAACCAATCATGGATCTGTACAAATGTACATTAACTGGAGGATCAGTTTCATCTTTCAATTTGGTCTTAGCAGCTTCATAGGGTGTTGTTGCAGTTCTTACAGATTCCATGTCAAACTTTGTAAGCATGTCTTTAACATACTTGTCTTGGCTGATAAAAATACCATCAGGCAACTGTTTCACCTGTAGACCTAAGAAGAAACTCATCTCTCCCATAGCACTCATTTCAAATTCTCCTTTCATCAACACCTCAAATTCTTCACACCAGGCTTTATTGGTTGACCCAAAAAGGATGTCATCCACATAAACATATACCAAAAGTATATCCCTGGAATCTTTCTTGATGAACAGTGTCTTGTCAATAGTACCTCTTCTGTAATTGTGTTGTAACAGAAAAGCAGACAATCTTGCATACCAGGCTCTAGGTGCTTGATGAAGTCCATACAAAGCTTTGACCACTCTGTACACATGCTTTGGGAAGTAAGGATCTTCAAAGCCTTTGGGCTGAGTGACATACACTATCTGTCTTCAATTTCTCATAAGAAAGGCAACCTTAATCATCCAATCAGATATACCAAAGTCCCATATAAGAAGCAAAAGCCAAAACATCTGATGGCCTCTTTTCTGGCCACTGGTGCAAAACCCTCATCATAATCAAAGTGAGCCCTCCTCTAGTCTGTGTCCATGTGCAACTAACCTTGTATTTATACCGTACTACTATTCCTCAGGCATCCATCTTGACTTCAAAATCCATTTTTGTCCCTATTGCAATGTTTGCCCATCAGGTAAAGGGACAATTTTCCATACTTGCAGTTTGAGGAAATTGTTGCATCTTTCTTGCATAGCAGCAACCCAATCAGGATCACAAGTGCATGTAGCTATACTATTGGTTCAACTAAGAAAGGAAGCACCAACAGACAATGAGTTGATCTTTATGAATTGTCACCTTTGTTTTTCTTGAATATATCCAATGAAAGCACTTTCACCAAACTTGGATTTTTGAGCTCTGCTTCTTGTCAGAACTGGAGAAGCGAGATCACCAAGAATCTGTGACTGAGGATGAATTGTATTCACCCTTCTTGTAGGAACTGGATTTACGTCAACAACAGTCTAAATTTGTAATAGATACACTAAAGTTATCATCATAAGAGGAAGATGTGAAGATGCCAGATGAGAGTTGATCCATGCACACATCAGAAGGGAGTGGAAATCGTGTAGTGTTTTCACTTGAGCCCAATGATTGACCAGGAGGAAGTGTAGACTCAGCAGCATGTACAGGAATGAAGTCAGCAGAAACAGATGTACTGACAGCAGAATTGCCCTGACCAGCAGGTTCATAACTACCAGCAGGTTGAAAACTACCAGCAGGATTACCACCAGCAGGATCACTACCAGCAGAAGCACTACCAGCAGATACACCACCAGCAGGATCCCTATCAGCAGAAACACCTTGGTTTCGAATTTCAGCTTCAGCTTGACTTAGTATTTCTGCTGTTGCTTGTGAGAACAAATAACCATATCGTGCAGCTGCGTCCTTAGCTTCATATTCTTGTCTTTGAAGCTTAGCAAGCTCTTCTGCATAATCTGCATTGCGTTCCATAACACTAGGACCATTGCTTGATGAAGGACCTGCAAAACTGTTAGAAGGAAATGAAGGAACCACTATAACTTGCTCATCCACTTCTGAATCTGATTCATGATCTTGTGTACCTGCATTTATGTTAGTTTCTTGTGTACCTGCAGGTTTGTCAGTTTTAAAACGAGTATAACCTAATGAATCAGTTAAATAGTCAAGGTCAAAGTACCACTCATGACCAATTCCCTGAACATTGGGTTTATCTTCTAAAAATCTCAGATTCATGGTTTCCTCTACCCTCTTGTTAGTTAAATTATAAACCCTATAGGCCTTGCTATTTGGAGCATAACCAACAAGATAACCTTCATCAGCTTTGCCCTCAAATTTTCCCAAATGGTCACTTGTATTAAGGATAGTTACTTGACACCCAAAAGGTTTAAGATGACCTATCGAGAACCTTCCCAGATATCAATTCATAAGGTGTTTTATTATGGGGATTAGTAATAGACACCCTGTTTAAAACATAGCAGGCGTGCTAACAGCCTCAGTCCAAAACATGGTAGGTAATTTAGAGTCAGCCAACATGGTTTTAGCAGCCTCTATAAGAGTCCTATTTTTCCTCTCAGCAATCCCATTCTGCTGTGGGGTTCTGGGATTACTATAGTCCCTCTTAATTCCCTTTTCTCTACGGAGTTCTATAAGTTTTTGCATTTTTGACTCTGTCCCATTATCACACCTTATTCCTTTAACCTTATATATTTTAGCTGGTTTTCTATAAGGCGAATAATCTTTAAGACATAAAATGTTCATCCTTAGTACCCAAATAGAAAGTCCAAGTAAACCTGCTAAAGTCATCAGTAACCGACCAATGGAGTAGTCCATTCTGGGTCAATACGTCCTGTATAGTGGTAGGACCAAAAAGGTCCATATGCAGCATTTGCAGAGGTTCAGTAATAAGTCTCACAGCAAAAATATGCTTGTAAGATGCCTTATGTTGTTTTCCTTTGTTGTAGGCAACACAGTTGTGTTCATTGGTGAACACCTTGAGAGGTAACCCATCAACCAGACCTTCCTTAGCTAACTTGTTGATTGTTTTGAAGTTCACATGGGCCATCCTTCTGTGCCATCTGGTGGATTCATCCAAGGATGCTTTTGCTACTAAACAAGTAACATTTTGTTCTGATTGTAGTTCTGAAATGCTGAAGGTATAGAGATCACATTTCCTAGGAATTCTGAGTACCACTTGACTTTCATTAGGTAATTGGAAGTCTTCTGTAAGCACCAAACAGTCAGTGTCTTTGAAGAGAACTTTGTTCTTTTATCACAAATTTGTGAACAGAGAACAAGTTTAAAGTGCTGCAGCTCTTCAACATAGTAAGACATTTTATCAAAGTCAAGCTTTTGATGTCCCTTATGGTGACCTTTTCCTGATATTCTCCACTCCACCTCCAAATTTTGACATTGCCTCCCTTGACCTGCACAGAAATCATCAGCCTTCTCTTGTTTCCTGTCAAACTCTTGAGCAACCACTGTCAACAATACCTATGACCATTATCTGTCTAGGATCGACCTACAAAATCATACAACAACAACATTAGTACACTTGAAGACCCCAGCCAGTTTCTGACTTGATCCGCCTGTGGATCATTACGAGTGAACCATGTGGATTGATGAGATCCACCATTACTCTTGGACCCCCAAAATTGTGGTCTTTTATTCCTCCAAGAGTAACCTGCTGAGGTCTTAACAGCAGTACCCCATCGTCCCTTATTCATATACATAGGGTCATATACGTTAGGCCAATACATATTATTAAAATGTACAGATGATGGTCTGAAATATGGTCTAGCAGCAGGATTAAGCCAACCAGCAGAAACTTGTCTACCAGCAGAAACAGGTGCTGGCCTTTTTGACCAACCAGCAGGATTTGGTCTACCAGCAGAATTGACTGCTGGTCTGTTTCTACTAGCAGCAGGATTAGATCCACCAGCATTATCAGATGCTGGTGAATTTCTACTACCAGCAGGAACAGATGCTGCTTTAGATTTACAAGGGACAGACTCAACACAATTATAAAAGTCACAATCTTTAATCAAATGCAATTTACTACCACAAACAAAACATTTCTTAACACGCACAGAATTGTTTTTACACACATTCCTAGTGAGTTCATTCCACTTTTATTACAAATAATCCTAGGAGATTTTACATTCTCAGAACAAGAAAAACGTAGTGGGACGGGCGCACGCGGAGTTGAAATGGTGGGGTGCTTGCGGAGACGGCAGACATGGACTGCTGGGCGAGACGGATCCGTGATATCAAGCAGCGAGGGTGTGGGTGGGACAGGGGGGTCTTGGTGTGGGCATGGGGAGCTTTAGTGTGCTGAATCACGGAGGAGTGGGGCGTCGCTAGGTGTCTCGTGCGTCTGTCGCGGGTGCCTTGATAGGGTATCTGTGTGGAGGGAGATTTAGATGATCGTTCTTATAAGTCAAGCCAGACCCTAAAAGTCAAAGATTGAAATCGTCATTCAAAATTTCAAAAATTCTCGGATGTTACACCTACGGTCGGTTGTTTTGATGATTTAGACTTCTTTAAAGATTTTGAGAATGAATTTTCAGCCATTATTTACAATGATGCTCAAACGTCTAAATCAGATTTATTAACTGAACCGATCTTAAGCCTTCAACATATGAATTTGATTTAAATGATGGAATATCATTGTCTAAATATGATGAAGAGGAACAAAACGTTTTAAACTTTAGTGATATATTTCCTTTTAACGTAATTTATCCTGATGATTCAAAATCGGATAAGGACAATGATGATGATAAAATCGATATCAAATAGTCTTCGAGGGATTTATTTGTCAAACCGTTACCTGATGTAATAAATACCGATGTTCGTGCCTACGCACATGGGTCAAATAATCTTTTGGAAATAAGTCATGATACATCTAATAAATTTTTCAAAACTGAAACTTATATCAAGGAATTAAAGTTTAATATCATGACTTGGAATCATATCAACAAAGGGATGTCATTTATTTTCCTAATCAAGAATTTGTATGTGCCATTTGGCATCCCGTTCAACCCTAAATTGTTTTATAAGGATGAGATTAAATTGGGGCAAGTCTAACTTAAAGACTTTTCTGTAAATAAAAGTGCTTCCCGGGAGACTACCCTAGAATGTAATTTTCAATTTTTGTCGAGTCTATTTTCCTAGATTGACTATACGACGTATCCAAACCCCATGGATACGACGTATTGACCTTCTGGACGTTATCCAGTCTTTATTTTTAGCATAGTCGATACAACGTATTCGTTAAACGAATACAGCGTATACATGTATCAATACGGCGTATCCTGGGGTATGGATACGACGTATCAACTTCCTGTACAGTTTTAGGTATTTATTTCGAGTCTAATCAAATGAATACACAGAGATAGAATTGCATTTGTTTTATGAGAATTTATACAGGACCTCGTGAAAGAAATATCAATGAATATTGGTGGAGAATTTACAAATCTAGAGATCTTGAAGTGTTGGAGTCTTGAAACTTCAAGACGGCTGTTCAACATACAATCTTGCTCAATAAACCTACATGTAGAATCTACCGAGCAAATATCAGGGGAGTTTCTCATTCTAATTCTTTTTAATTCCCGTATTTAATGTTTTATATATACAACGAGGACGTTGTATAATTCAAGTGGGGGGATGGGAATTAGAATGACACTTGTCCTATTTTTCACACTAAAATTCTTAAATTATGCTTAAATTTAAAAAATTTTCAAGCATACTTTAGGTGAAATAACTTGAGACTAACCCGCACAACAATAAACTTTAACCCTTGTTAGATATGGAGGATTTAGACCTTATCCGTTTCTAAATGTTTACCCAAATTCCACAAAAATATGTGTCGGTGATGTTGTAGACTTTAAAACTTGGCTTGGTATAAATCAAACGAGCCCAGCATGATGTGTTACCATGATTTAGAGGAGTAACTTGTTAAAATTGGTAAATTTCAGAATAACACCCCAAGAACGCCTTTACATGTTGCGTATTAACTAACTACGCCGGTTTATTCATCCCCGTAAAACCCTTTTGTTACTCGTCATTCTAAGAGTATGATACCCATTAACAACTCGTAGAGCCAATCCTTTAGGAAATACACCAATTATTTGTTTTGTTACACCTTTACACCTTAGCCTACCCTGTTAGATTAAGTTTATTTTACAGTTGCTTGCCTAGTTGTTTAAGGGGATAGGTAGACTTGATGAAGGAATGAACCAAGCAGGTTCAGGAGTCATGGGTCTTTCTTTTGCGGAAATTGGTTTAAACCATTCCTGATTCAGATTAACTTTGGGAATGTGCCTACTGCCGATATCTTCATCATCAAACATCAGATCCTGAGCTTCAACGTCTGACTCTTCATGCATAAATGCATCTTCAGGAATAGATGAGGCAGAGTGCTCGAATCTGGAGGTTGTCGTTGTCTAGGCTGTATATGCTGTTGAAGCAGCTGTCTTGGACGAGCCTGGAGCATCTGAGACTTGAGATTGATCACCTTGATTGGTAGTTGGAGACGATGGTGGTGGAAGAGGATCTTGAGTAGAATCGGAGACTCCAGTTGTACTGGAAGCCCCTAATGGACCAGGCGGTGGTGGAGGAGGTAACCCAGGTGAGGTTTTTGATGAATCCTACTTCCTTTTTATCTTTTTAAGCTTCTCAGCTTTCTCTGCATCAAATTGCTCACTTTCATCACGAAGGATAGATTTTTGTAATGCTTCATAGGCCATCTTGTGATCCTCGTGACCCATGTCATAATTCTCCTCAAGCATGCGTTGAAGCAGAATCTCCTTCATGTCAGAAGTTGGGAGATCCTTGAAACGAGCACGAAGAGGGGCTCTCATTGCATACTGAACTGATGCAGTAACCGCCTTTTTCACCATTTCGTTGATTTTTTGGTCAGTCTCCTGCGTCCGCATATACTCCATTATCTGCTCTTTGATCATTCCAGACAAATCTTGAGTCTCCAATTGGTGCATCCTGTTCCCTTGCTTGTCTAACCTTTCCTCAAGGGTTTGATTTTCCTCTACTAGATCCACTATACATCGTTCCAACTCACCAATCCGCTAAATTATGATCGAATTTGAGACGCCTTGTTGTGGTGGAGGTGGTGGTGGTGGAAAAGTTGTGGTTGTTGTTGTTGTCGTGACCGTTGCTGTTGATGTGGGTATTAATGCTTGAACCGTTGTGGAAGCTGGTTGAGAGACGGTGAGATCAATAATTGGAGAGGTCATTAGAGGAACTGACGAGGTGTCTTGATGTATGGGAACCGTGACCATAGATTGAACTTCCACTTCAGTGTTGGTCTTTTCAGGTTCGTCTTCTTGTGACTTCTCTGCAAGGAACTGATTGGTGAAGCTAAGTTCCTTGTCAAGGTTTTGCATAGAAGACAGGGTTCCATCTGAGCTTGCAGGTTCCTCAAGTCTCACTTCACCTTCAGTTGGGAGTTTAAGGTTCTCCTAAACATTTGGATAAGCCATGGTAGTGAATTCTTCATCCATTTACTCTGGGTTTGGTTGAGGTGAAGTATCAGAGACTTCAAGATTCATGTGTTCAAGGTTTGGTCCAGCATGAACAACATGACTTGGTTGAATTTGAGAATCCGCAGCAACACCAGGGTCTGATCCAGCCTGGCATTCGACTTGTTTACCAAGGTCTGATCCAGCCTGGTCTTCAACTTGTTTACCAGGGTCTAATCCAGCCTGACCTTCACGAGATGCCACATTATCAGATTCCATTTCGCTATCAGTTAGACCCAGTTCAACATACAGGGAAGAGGGTTCTTCATGGCTCGAGGGTACAGTAGGTGCGAGAGTGCGTCTCTGGAAGATGAACTGTTCAGCAGAGTCCTTTTTCTTTGGAGTATGAAGGTTGAGTAGAACCTGAGCAGCTTGTTCCTCACCGACTTTCTCTTTCCCCTTTCCTTGTACCTCTGGAAGTGGTTCATATTTTCCAGGTTCGGGTTCCCTGATCACCACCGGTGGAAGTGGACCCCGAGGTGCAACAAAAGCATCTTTCAAACTTTCTTCCACTGCCTTACGCATATCAGCCTCTTTATCACCAAACCTGGGTTCATCCGTAGGAACACCTTCATCTACGAACTCATCTACCAACTGAAGAGTGCTCTGTAGCTTTCTCTTCTTCGACACGTTACCAGCTTTAGAACATTTTGCTTGAGATGGGGCTTCAGCGGCGTCCAAAACCAGCTTTCTTTTCTTCTCCTGAGGCTTAGCAGGTACAGGTTTAGGTGGTTGAGATGATGTAGATTTGGAGATCTTGGAGGCTGCAGGTTTTGCCATTGGTGTGGTTTTAGGTGATTGCGGTTTTGGTTTCCTGATTGTTTTGGGTTTTGCCCCCTTTGCTGGTTTGGTAGCCGGTGCTTCATCGTCACTGACAACTTCTCCGGCGAGATACCGCTGATACTTAGCAACCTTTGCCACATATTCGGGGTAATAGATAGCAGATCGAATGTTCTCAGATATAAGTTTATCCAGAATTGCCATCCCAAACCTTACTCTTTTGGTGTTCTTGAATGAGAATTTCAGGTATCCCAAAGCAGACTCCTCATAAGGCAGGTAGATTGGAGAACCTGGTCTTTTATGGAACTTGTGTTTACTTTAGAGGTGATTGATGATTAGCTTAGTAAAACGGACACCCGGAATCACAAGTGGATTAACTTTCTTCTTTCCCTCCGTATGAAGAGCCCAATTCATCCTGTCCTCTATGAATGACTGGATACATTGTTGTGGTAACGAGTGATTCTTCTTTATCAGAGGCTCTCTCCAGGCTCTGATACCACTTGTTAGGATCTGAAACTAGATAGATCTTCTAGCCTTTGTGGTTGTATAGTACTTATGTAATCACAAGTATATACGTGAGAGACTCTAACAAATGTTTAGGCGGGAACTAAACAATACATAATAAAGAAGAACAAATATAACTAATGATCCTCTATGGATCTCTCTATTAATAATAAATTGTTTTTGTGATTTGTAATATGTGACAAATCCTAATGCTAAAGGTTTCTTTTATAGAGAAGAAACCCTAAATTGCTAAACAAGATTCCTAAAATTGCGTAAGAGATATACATCAATCTCTTCCTAAAAACGCGTAATATCAATCTCTTCCTAATTTATCTCATTCCTATCTTTATGAGATAACTCTAGAATATAACTATAATTCCTTAATTACATTAATCACGTCTATAAATAAGATCAGCAGATTCTATCTCTGTCAGCAGAAACGAGAACATGACCAGCAGAAACATAATCAGCAGGAACGACTTAATGCCATCAGCAGAAATTAATATCTCTAACAGCAGAAACAGCACTTAGTCGTTTTTCAATTATTCTCAACAATCCTCCCCTAAACTTGGTTTTGACTCCGTTAATTCCAAGTTTCTAGAAAGATCTTCTCGAAGCAAGAGGATTGAGTAGCAGCAGAAACAAAGTATTCAGCAAGTATTGATGAAGATAGCAAGAACAGACGAACCAGCAGCATCACAAATACCAGCAGATACAAGGGAACTAGCAGCAATAATATAAGCAGCAGAAACTGTAGAAGCCACAGCAGCATCAAATGAAACAGCATGAACTCGATGAACAACAGAATCAAATGAGGCAGCAACATCAAAGAACAGCAGCTTCCAGTCTTTGTAGCAACATAGTTGAAACTTTGGTGATAACAAACACCCTGGTGTAACAAAAACCAGTCCAATTTCTCAGAACGTGAATCAAGGGTGAATTGGAAGACCCTAACAGTTTTTGGCAAACCGTCACAGCCATACAACGGATTTGACACGTCTTTACCTGTAGCCGTTTGCTCAGGACTAGCCAACTCTTCATACACAGAGTAATATGGTGAGTCGATAACCATACAATTTTTAGTAAATTGTCAACTATCAACGGATTTGAGAAAGTCTTTACCATGAGCCATTTGCTATGGACTAGCCACTTTTCATCTAAAGAATATGGAAAGTGATAACCATCCAGTTTTGGGTAACCTGGCAACCATCAACGGATTTGAGAAAGTCTTTACTAAGAGCCGTACCCTCTTGGACTAGCCACTCTTTGTTACAAGAACATGGTGAGTGAAGGCCATAGGATTTTTAGCAAACCCTTACAGCTATCAACGGATTTGAGCGACACACCAAAGCCGTTTGCAATGGTGAGCCAGACTCTTTCTTGGCTGTTAACCATGGTGAGCTGAAAACCATTTGTCGTGCAGTGCAAGCACTAACACCAAAGATATACAACACTATATTATTACAAGAATGAATCTAAATCTAATATATAACTATCTAAGAGGACAAATGTTTTTTTTTTAACACTAACTCAGAAACAACTTACATAGGAGCAGATGCAAGACACTCATATGCTTGCCGTAAGCCCGTCTGGACCGTCTGAATA
>BQNB010042611.1:3158-46010 GCA_026074375.1 Tanacetum coccineum
GACCGTTTCCTAAAATTAACAGGATGAGGATTGAGAAATCTACTGACCATCTAAATATCGTATATAAGAATATGTTTTGTATAACTAAATTTTTCATTCAAAGTGATCAATGATTCAAAAATATGAAAAGGAAAATACAAAATGGTGCTTCAACTGTCAGTGATCATAAGTTTCTCATGTAACAACAAAGGCAAAAGTTCAAAGTTTTGAAATGATTGTTTTAAAAACAAATTCAAAATAGTTTATGACTATCTATTGTACTCAGTTGGGTAAATGGTCTAAGTGATGTCCGGTTTCGGCAATTTTTTGCAATGAACAGAATAAGGAGTGAGTGACTTAGTGACCATCCAATTGTTGTTACATTAGTGTGGTTGTATAATCATAGTTTTCAAACATCTTTAGAAAACTTGTGATTTTCAAAATGTTGTTTCAATTTCTATCCAAAAGCTATGTTTTTGTGTCAGAAACTGGTACTCTTTTACTAAACAAGTTTTTTATGAGATTATAAAGTTATACTCTTGGATTTATTAAAATGGTTGTCACAAACTTGTGTTTTTGCCAAATTGTTATTTTTAAAATCAGAGTATATCTTTATTATTCTTGAAAGAGTATCATTTCACAAATGCTTTTTGGTGAGGAAATTTAAAATAGAAAGAGAGATGAAATCTATACGCGAAAATGCAAATCAAAGTATGCTTGAAAAAGAAATGCTAGAGCCTACAAAATGAGATTAAAATAAAAAAACGAATAAAGTTATGGCATGTGCCCGAAAAAGCAAGAATTGGCACATGAGAAAGAAAATGATCAGAATATGCTCAAAAAGAATTGCTAGAGCATATAAAAACAAACAGAGTGGAAAGAGACAAAAATGTTATATAATGTGTATTACATAAGCTATATCTCATTTCACTAATCATTTCATGAAATCATACTGTTTTCCACATGGCTCAACAGATTGTTCCAGCTGCTCAACTTGTTCCCAAATTTCAAAGAATTGGGAGATGCAATAATTATGCTGTGGTTCAGAGTATTCCATGTTCTTCTGAATGCAAGATTGTTGGGAAAATTTTATTTGATCATCCTTTGTGTTATGTTTTAACTGCTACTGCTGATGTCCCTGTTATGTATCTATAACAATTCTGGAGGACAGTTAGCAAAGTGCCTGATGCTGAAGAAACGATCAAGTTCAAGCTGGATACTCAAGAGATTATCTACACTATAGATATGTTCCGAGACACTATTAATTTGCCAGTGGAAACTCCAAAACATCCATTTGTTGCACCAATTAACATAGAGATTATTGAATCTTTTATGAACAAGGTTGGCTATTAAGGTGTGGTTGATAAAGTGAGCGCTTTCTACATGAAGAATTTAGCTCAACATTGGCAAAACATGTTCAGGTTGCCGTGAGTCCCAAAACTGAACCAGATCTTTGCAGCCTGCTAAGGGTGATAGCCAAACTTAGTATAAATACAGTTTGACTATAGAGAAAACACTAAACTATGTATACTTATGTATATGCGGAATCTACACAATAGTATTAGAAGAACAAGTGAATACTAACGTTAGTATTAAATCTGCTTTTAAAATTACAGATACTAACTATGAGATATGATTGTAAATGAGATGAAATCTGTGTGTTATAAATGTGGATCGCTCTTACATGCCGTAGGGTTTCCTTTTTGGACTAAAGATAAACCTAACTTTACTTACAAAACGGTAAAGATTAATACCTATCTTTTCCGACAATATCTCTTACATATCTCTTAAACCATTACTAACTATTTTTATACTAACTAGTACTAACTATCTGAACACTACTTAACATTTTGGTACTGTCAGTGCTAACTATAACCATCGTACTAAGTATATGACTATACGGTACGAAGTCAGGATATGTATAAATTCCCAACAACCTACCCTTAACATGATTGTTTGAAAACTCGTTTAACTTCATGTTTCTTAGTTTAATCTTCTCTAAGTTCTTGGAAGGATGTATCAAATACTTTAACACATCTTGATCTGATCTTATTAACCACTATCATCTTCATCAGCAACTGTTGTCTTCTTTGACTAACATCAACATTCTTTCAGCAATAATCAACTAAGTTGGCTTTGTTAATAAGATTTTGGCAAACAACAGCCATAACGGTTTTGATGTTCCTTTCCAAGTAGCCGTTTGCTCTGGGATAGTCAACTCTTTATTTCAAAAAATATGGTGAGTAATAACCATACAGTTTTTGGAAAAACTGTCAACCATTCAACGGAATTGAATATTGTCTTTACCAAATACTGTTTGCTTTTGGACTAGCCAGCTTCATTGCCATAACATGGTGCATTGATTGATAAACCATTTTAGGTTTTTAGCAAATATCAAACTATCAACTGATTGAGTAGTCTTTACCTAAGAACTGTTTGATCTTGGGATAGCAACTCTTCACCTGATGTATTGTGAGTTGAAAACCCTTACAATTTTTGGTTAAATTTGTTTCAACCATAAACGGATTTGAGAAGTCTTTACCACAAGCCGTTTGGTTATGGACTAGCCAGTTCTTATGCCTGTTAAGCATGGTGGAACTGATGACCATTTGTTGGTTGTGGTGGTTTGCCAATCACTCAAACCGGCTCATTTCCTTTTTACAGGCAACATTTTCATCAATCTGTTGCTTAATAAATCTGATCAAATCTAAGGCAGCAGTACTTTCTCTTTTAACTTCTAATCCAAGATCAAGCATCCTTTTTTGTAAATCCTTGGAAAGAGGATACCTTCTTTCAACTAACATATGGATGACTGTCCCATCTTCAAGTTCTAGTATGTAAACTCCACAAGCTTCATACAATCTCCAAGTAACAATCTTCTAATCTTGTTGATCACTCCAGAAATCACTTTGATCATTTTCTTCTGTTGAGGATTCCATCATTATCTTTAAATCTCCCCAAAGAATCAACTCAAATCCTTCCAGTGTAATTTCTGAGTACTGCTCCATCATCAAGTTATACAAGTGAAATAAATCTTGCCTATCAAAGTTATGAAGTACCTCTAATAGATAGTTGAATGAGTACTGCTCCATCATCAAGTTATACAAGTGAAATAAATCTTGCCTATCAAAGATATGAAGTACGTCCAATAGATAGTTGAATGCGCTGAAGTTCCCATTGACTCTGTAGATAACAAGGTAATCCCCCTCTGGTGATGAAACCTTTTCCAACTTAGAAATAAATGATTTCTTCTCCATTATTTCACTATCTATGGTACCTTTAAATGTAACAATCTTTAAGCATTTTCTGTGTTCATCATCACTATTAACATCTGAATGTGGTCTTTTTCTTTTCCTAGCAAGCATATTCTTAATCTTTCTTTCATCCTCAGTGGAACCAACAGCAGTGAAACTTTCATCAAACATTTTCACTTTCTCATACAAAGCTTGAGTTTCTTCAAAAGTTTTGTTCTTCAAGTCTGAGTGTTTCTTGTTTCCAACATGTTTCAAATAAGTCATCATCTGATTCCAAAGCTGAGTTCTTGTAGGAGGTTTATTTCTTATTGCAATAGCTCTTTGTTTTGCAAGAAACCTTCTTTGAGCTGCAATTGTATCATGAAGGAACTTTGCTCTTTCTTCCACAGTGAACTGCTCTCTCTTCTTCTTGAAGCCTTAGTGCTAGAAGTCTATCAACTTCCATTCTTGCTTTGATGTCATCAAAGTCTTGTATAAGAGCAGCATTTGTAGCTTCTTCTTCAGCTAACTTTTTCACTTCTTCTTCTGCTTCACAATCCTCTTGCACCTTTCTTGCAATCTCTTCATCCCTAGCAAGTTGCTTAACTTTCTTTTCAGCTTCAGGAATACCTTCAGATTCAGTATCAGACTTATCTTCCTCTTCAATTTTCTTTTCCCTTTATCTTTTAGAATCAATCTTTTAGAAGAGGCTTTAATGTCTAATAATGATTCTGGTGAATTTGGCCTAGGTCTTCTAGTCTCTTCAACATCATTAAGCTTCTACTCTTTGCCTTTTCTCTTGGAACTGCTTTGCTTGGCTCATGTTGTGAAGAAACTTGAGCAATAGTTTCCATTCTTCTCCAAACATTGTAGGGAGTAGTTGTTGGTAGAGATTGGAGTAACACTTCTTCCTTCAGTTTGATCATTAGTACCTTCATCTGGGCCTAACGGTTCTATCTTTTTCCTTGTTGGATATTAAATCTTGGGTTGTCAGTACTAAATTTAGTTCTGTCTTGTACTAACTCTTTCCCTTGTCGGCACTAACTACACATTCAGTACTAAATGCATCCTGCACATCCTCTTTCTCTTCATTCACTACATTCTCTTTGTCCTTCCATACAACTTGAGCTCTTCAGTATCCATTATAGTCCAACGTATCTTCAGGTTGCTCATCAAATATGGATCTTTACTGAACAGAAGGTTCAGCTTTGGCAGAGATTTCATCCCTGTTTGGATACAGACTCCTTTTGCATCTGTTTTTCTTTAAGGATTTCTTCTTCATGACAATCTTTGCTTCAAGGATACACTTTCATCCATAAGCTCTGTTGGGTGTTGATACAGGTTTGGCTTTCTTCTTAAGCTTTTTGATCTGTGCATTCAAGTGTTTAATTTCCTTGGCTTGATACTGTAACCTTGGTGTTACACAAGAGATAAAAGATCAATAGATACTTTCGATTTCTTGGCTTGTGTCATGCTCCACATCATTCCCTGAAAGGGATTTATCACTGGATGAATGACCTCCATGATTCCCACCAGAACTCTCTGGAATGGAATCAGGAATATGAGTAGTAGGTGAAGGTCTAGGGGATGGGTCAGATTGAGGCTCAACATTGGCTTCACTTGGGTGAGGAGGAGAGGGTGTAGGTTGTGGTTCAGATGGTCTTTCTGAAGTGGCTCCTCATACTCAGTTGTTGCCACCAAATAGAAGCAAAATAAAGGTGTGACTTTCCCTGAAAAATGTTTACCCTTTTTAACCATACAGGAGAAAACTTTACTTGTCAAAGCATTAACAGGAAAATGATCTAAAGGTACGGGTACATTCGTTAGCTGTTTATCCAAAAAGATTGAAATAAAACGTGGATACATAACAAACTTTTTCTTTGCATCTAAGTGTCTAAGCATACCATTAAAAATTAATTTAGAAAAGTTATATTTCTGATTAGATGTTAAGCAAATTACAGCAGTGGTAATGTGATCCCAAGAGGTGCTTTTTGAACTAATACAATGATTCATTGTATGAAAAAGAAATCTCCATTGGGGTGAAAACAAAGCTTTGTTAAATGTTAACACAGTTAAATTCCTCACATCTACCCCATGAGCTGTATAGCATCAAATATAGCCTGATTTGGTAGAGAATCTATCCCATCGGCATCATCAAAAAGAAGATCACTTCTTATTGATGCTTCAGAGATAGACACAGGCTTGCCAGCTACTTTGGCAGTAATATACCTAACATTGTTAATTATTTTGGATTTAGCAGACATCCAAAACTGTTCAACAAATATAGTAGAGACTACTGGACTTACAGTGAGAGCATTGTGAATGGAGCTTCACGCAAGAAAATCAATAATCTCATGAAACTATGCATTCCCATCAGTCTTCTCTAAATAAGCGACCATGTTGTATTTAGGGCACGATTCAAGAACAGCCATGGTTGTTGAATTTGTGATCATCGGTGAGTGAGATATTAGGGCTTGAATGAAAGAAAGTGTAGGAACCCGATTTACCACTTCACTTCATAACCCGAACCACGAATCAAGAAAAGAGAAGGAGAGAGAGAGACGAAATAGAGAGAGAATAAGAAAAAGAATTTTTGTTAATATGAAAAAAGATATTTTCTAAATAAGAAAAATATCTATATATATTTAGATATTTTAGAAAATATCTAAATATATATATACCCCTACACATTTAATGTGACGCGCGGGGGGATATTTAACTAGGACCCGGGGCTCGGGTTTTATTGCTTGGGATTAAACCCAAAATACATATTACAATATTAGATCTATCTATCGAGCTCAGATTCCCGTATATTATCTCATTAAAATTCTTTAAATAATTAAAGACCGAAGCTCCCATAGTAGAGTGTACGTGCTTCTTGTTCTTTGACTAATAAATTGAGGCTAACAATCTCCCCCGAAGTGAGGTCTTGAACACAGGAACGAGCTTCCTTTATTGACTCAATAAAATTGAGGCTAACAATCTCCCCCGAAGTGAGTTCATTGATGACACTCCTTCATGAGATTAGTGAGATTGCTGTTGGTCATTTTAAGCTCAAGTGTCTTGTTCGTTTGTCTTCGTTCTTTGTTGTAAACTTGTTCCTTCATGCTTTGCGATCTTGACTTTGAGCCTTTGTCATTGTCTTTATCGTCTTTGCCATCTTGCGATCTTTTGTTTTTGACCAACATGCTCATACTTTTGCATTATCTGAAAGCTTTATTTCAGAGTTTGCGGAGTCTTGCGGTCTTTAAATCTTAAGACTCTTTCTAGTAGTTTGTCTTTTGTAGATTTGAGCTTTGAATGGGATTCGAGGTCTTGCCGTTTCCACGTAGACCTACAGGTTTTCGTTAGTGATAAACGAGAAAATTGATTTGAAAATCAATCGACGTGTCACTCCGTTAAAGAGTTTTTGTAACCTCATCAGAGTGTGTCATGTTTTATCAAAATTTAATCAACCGTCAATTCATTTTACTGGACCAAATCGATATCCAGTTGGTCACAAGTTTGATTCATATAGAATCTCGCAAATCACCTACGCCTAGTGCTGTTTGTGATGGACACTGAAGGATTTTATCTTTCGTATTGTGAATATTAAAGGTATCACTATGAACTGTTCTCTTTTTTTTGGCAAATATCACTAATGATATTGCGTTAGGACTCTTGATAACAGTTGTTGTGAAACCTGATGATGTTCAAACAAAGTGTTTGAAATGGTAATGTGTTCCTAATCAGAGGATTTGGTTTGATCTCTTGGTCTAGTATCGATTAGTGCATTTTGGTTTTAGTACTCGGAGGCTGGAGCAGTTTGCCACCTATTCAATATCAACGATCTCGGAATGAGATGTCAATAGATAAGGTGTATCTCCGTGACAAATGAGACAAGTTTCTGTTGAGAGAAACTGATTGGTTGGGAACAAGCGGTTGTGCCATTACATCACTGGGTCCCATGATGGCGTTTTTCAATGTCAGCAATCAACTTGTGTTTCTGACAGCATATGTATTAGACCCTGGTTTCTGCTTAAGTTGTGTGGAGGGCATCTTTCTTTCGACCCTTTATCATACATTTCTTTTTAATTCTTCAACGCCCTTCATGCCTTACCAATGACGTATTACGATCACCTTGTTGTGAGTGTTCTAGTGTTTTTAACTCTATTTAGTCGGCATGCATTATTCCCCATATACATTCATCTCCAATCGTACCTAAGGCTGTATTTCTAACTTTGGATTATCCTTGGGGTTAGCTCCTAGGTTCTGGTGGGATCATAGGATTTGATTCTAACCTATACCACATTATGTACTTCAGTTTCGTCATGAAATTAAGATGTTGTTGGGTATAAGGATCGAACCATAAAACCTTTTCTTTCTGTTTAGCACATTGAGTCGATTAGATCATATTTTAAATACATTTTCTCCCCTTATTTTAAATAATAAAACACTTTAGTTTTGAAATACCTTTGATGATTAAAATATTGTCTTGAAAATTCCGTGGAAGAAATATTTATCAGCAGAATGGTTTGGAAACATTTTATAATGTTTGACTACATAAGAATGGTCGTTTGTTGATTGTATCCAAGAACATTATAACTTTGTTTTTCGAAAAAACTCCACCTAAACATAGGACCATATGAATAAATTGTTGTCTTTACAAAACTTTGTGAGTGTTGGAGTCGTTGAACACACAATTTGAAAGATTATGAATTGTCATCGAGAAATTCTTTGAAAAATTGTGTTCAACTTTTTGAAAAACCAGATGTTAGAGGATTTCTCTTCTAACGGTAAGGGTAAGCGCACTGATACGTACACTATCCTTTTTCTTGAGCTACAAACATTGAATGTCTTGTAAGAACAGCTCAAGACGAGGAATCTGTAATTTTTCTCGTTGTGAGGATAAGTATAAACTTCATTTATTTTGGGTCTGGGGTATGTAACCGATATGGTGACATAAAGCCATTTAGAAAATTAGATATGGAAATGTTTTTGAAACTATTTAAAACTCTCGCTCGTATCTTCATTTTTCAACACCCGTGTCAATGTTAATAGACATTTCTATAGACCGTAAATGTTATCGATTCCAAGAGACAGTCGAGAAGATTCTTTTGGGAAATTTTCTATTTTCATGATGTTGTATTTATTTACCTGTTGTCTTCTAGCTTTGATATATGTTGGCTGAATTAGTTATTCCACTCTTGTCGTGATGTAGCTGTCTTGACTGCTAGAAGGAACTCAACTTTTGGAACCTGCTTTGAACTTGACGGTTCATTGCTCTGTGGTCGGTGAATTCCGAGTTTGATCGGTTTGATTCAGAAGTCATTTTGATGATGAAGAGGCTTGATAATGCGTTGTTCATTTACGTCTTGTGAACATTGAGGAACGGGGCCTGAAGTGTTATTTTCAGCAAGACGCCCTTTTATCGTTGAAGACGAGGCTTGAAATGTTGTTGTTCAAGTCATGCATTATTGTGATTCATCAGATCAAAAATTCCTTGAAAGCCTGTTTTCTGAGATATCTTTCTTTTTAGCAGCAAGCTCGGAGTCTTCATCTGTTAGGATTGAACGATTTTCTGTATGTACTTAAGTTAGTACTGCTCTGACTTAGAGCTTGTTGCTTTCACATTGGTTAGTGATATCTGCTTGGATACAATTTGGGGGTTCACTTTAACCTTTGTTGTGCTAGTGCGAGCGACGAATTTTTTTGAATGTCTTTCCGGTTGGAACCCATTCTAGACAAACTGTCCTTGGGGATTCTACACGTTTGGTTGCCACCTAAGACAAGATTATAGGACTTGTTGTTTTTCTCATGCACTGTGGTAGGTCGTTTTGATTGAAAACCTATGTACTTTGGGATCTGTCTTTTTGGTTTCGTTTGCAAACCCTTTTTGCTTTCGGGTTTGGTTTCTAGTTTGTTGTCTTCTTGGTGGGAACCTTAGCACAGCAGTTGGATCTTCTTTCAGGAATTTTTTTACACAGCGTCATGATTGGCATTAAAGACACATTTCTGAATGTCGAGCAACAAAGTGTTTTGAGTCAGAAAAAATTTATAGGGATCCTAGAGTGTTCTATGTGCCTTTTTCTTAGCCTCCTCTAGGTTGTGTTTTATGAACAATGTCGTTGAGCTATACATAGATGAGCTTGGTGCAATCCATGATGATGAGTTTTGCAGGGGGGCAGATTCTCTTCTCTTAGGCAGATAATGTGTAAGTGATCTGGTTTTAACAATTGTTTGTTCACAATCAACTGGGAAGGCAAAAACCTGTGGTTTTGAAAATTCTAGGTTGTCAAACTTAAACGCAGTTGGTTGCTCTATCAACGATTGGTTTTTGAGTGGTTGTCCAACCGGTTTTCCCAAGATTGATGGTTTTGTAAACTTAGTATCTATGTTATATCCTTGTAACTTTCTTAACTCATTTTTTAATGCTGCAATTGCAAAACCCCTTTTTTGTATCTGTAGCTAGTACATCTAGATTTTTCATTAGACTTTTGTTCAAGTGTTCCATTAAAAAGAGTCATTCTGGTTTTTGGTCTGAACTCGTGTCCTTTTGATAGAATCAAACAGATCTTTGTAAGTCTGTTTCAAGTGCTCATTTTCTTTATGTAACTGCTCATTCTCTGCGAGTAATTTAGCCACACTATGTTCCAATTCGATGTTTATTGTTTCAATTACATCGATGTCATTTTTAACCTTGGCTTCATTACCTTTTTCTTTCAAAAATTGACTTTGTTGCCCTGATGTTAAAACATTGTTTTCCATTTGTAATTGTAGTTCAAGATTGATACAATGTGCTTCGAGTTTTCTTCCAAAATTTTTTTGAAATCTGGGGCAACGATCTTTTGAGGACAAACATTTTCAGGACTCGAGTTGATGATTCTTGGAGAGTTCTATTGTTTGTTCATCAGTTAATTTAGCAGGCAAAGGACGTATGTCATGACATTGTTCAGCATTCTGGTCAACATTTCCTTCATTATTGAAGTCAGGTTGCTCAGTATGCTGTTGTCCTGTAGCAAAGATATTAATTTCAGCAGTCGTTTGTACCTCAGCCATTGGCTCTTCATTATTTATTGGAGTTGATATATGCCATCATCAACATGTGCATCATTTCCCTGATCTGTGCTTGTATCCTGCTCTTTTGATTCTGTTCCCATTGCTATTCAATGAATAATCTGAACTTGCATCCAATGCATTACTCGTATCAGTCTTTTCCTCTGTTGTCTGGATTTGTCTTTCATTCACCCTGCTTTCATACTCCATTTTATGTTGTGCTCTTTCACCAATCAACTTCTTAACAAATTCCATGTGTTGGATCAGTGTGTCACGGAATTCTGGAATATCGAGTCGAGTGTATTGTAGGAATTTGTTGCGTGTCATATTTCCCAACTTATATCATCATCCAAATAAAACCGTTGTACTTGATGATCAGCTAAATCTGTGTCTGGAGTACACTTAAAAGAGACATGGATCCAATCTATTAAAAAATTCTTCGTTGTCAAGTTGCTTTTTGTAGTTGATCCTTTGTACAGGATCATTGTGCCGTGAAAGTCTCTAGATCTTGTCCAAATGAGTGTTTGCAAATGCACGTTTGCTTCCATCTCGGTCGATCGACTTCCTTTTAAGTCGTTTGTTTTAAAGACACTTGAGGTGTGATTGAAGTCGTTTTGAAAAGATACACATGCAACTTTCTTTTGATTTGTCATTGAATAAGTTGCATGTGTTGTTTTTGAATCGATCACGAAGTTACAGGTATCTTTCTTTTTCCATTTTGTCGTGTATTGTGAAGTGTAAAAGATTTGTTGGATCTTAAGTGGATATGATGTGATTGTGTTGTGGTCTTGTAGGCAGGTCACATTCACGGGATTTTACACGTCTATGATTAAAACCGATAAAAATTTAACGGGGGGGATTTTACAAAAATCAATTGAAAAACGTGAATGATATTTGATTCGGAATCAGCGGCCATGATTTAATTGTCTAATAACTGATAATTTTCTGGCTAGGTTAAAGCTGTTTGTTTAAATGGCTCACAAACTGAAAACGGCCTAAAAAATGCAGATGGGGCGTGAGCTAGAACAAAAACAAGTCTAACACAAATTCCAAAAATATGAAAAATGTCAATAAATCATAGTAAACGAGCTTTTTGGGCCTCGAAAAATCCTTAACCTACTAAAGGGTGGTTACAGCGTGATCCGTCTCGTTTTTCTCTTCGATTTGAGAGGTCACGGGCCTAAAACGGACCTCCCATCTTACAACAACAATAAATACCCAACTACTACACTCCTACACATCTTCTCTCCCTCTCCATCCACACACCTTCCATTTGTCTTCACATCCCTCGCCCTTACGGATTCAAAAGTTATGGCTGTTTTTACCGTAAAACCCGTTTCGTCTCAAGTTTTCTAAAACATTTGTTTCGGTCCAAAAAAAAAATTTTATCTCGTTCGATAAGCTCGTTCGAATCGCTCGTTCGATCAGCTCGTTCGATCGCTCGTTTCGATCGCTGTTCGATGTTTCCGCTCAGTTCGTTCGATCTTTTTAGCTCTAGTCTCGATCTCGGCGTTCGGGGTGCCAAGTTTTTTCTGCTCGTTTTTTCTCTTATTTTCACCGGTATCACCAAAACGAACACTCACATTGAGACGAGAGTTTTTCCACTAACAAAATGAGCCACGAAACTATGTTTAACCGAATGATTGAACCCAAATTTGTCGAGGTCTAATTTGCTTACAACACCAAAAAAATACTGCTATCACCCGAGGCTATTGATCCTCAATTGTAGGAAACCCGATTTACCACTTCACTTCATATCCCGTACCGGAATCAAGAAGAAAAAGAGAAGGAGAAGAGAGAGAACGACTTAATAGAGAGAGAATAAGAAAAAAGTATTTTTGTTAATATGGAAAAAAGAATATTTTCTAAATAAGATAATATCTATATATATTTAGATATTTTAGAAAATATCTAAATACTATTTTATACCCGAAACTTTTAAGTGACGCGCGGGATATCTTAACTAGGACCCAGGGCTCGGGGTTTTGCTTGGGATTAAACCCCAAAACATATACAATATTAGATTATTGCGAGCCGTTCCGATATTATCTTATTACAACATTAACTAATTAAAGACCGAAGCTCCATCGTAGAGTGACCGAGCTTCCTTGTTCGACTCAATAAATTGAGGCTAACAGAAAGTATTTAAGAGAGATTACGTGAGTGAACTGGGCAATTGAGATGGGTTTATATAGGTTTAGCAAACCTAAAATCAAAGAAACCATTTCAATTTATACTTTATACCCTTGGCGGTATTTTCTTCAACGTTCTCTATAGCTGGTACTATCTTTGCCTGACGATTACTAAATTTGCACTGTCGGTACTAACTTTTGCCAACCAAAGAATGAACAATTTTGGGAACAGCAGTGCTTTAGTACTATTTTGGGAACAGCAGTGCTTCAGTACTATTTTCTTCAACGTCTCTATAGCGAGTAATCAAGGATTCGGCGAGTATTTTTTTTGGTGGTTCGAAAATAAAAAAAAGAAGAATCCGAGTATTGATCTCGTTTTGTGGCTTAGATCGTAATAACCTTTGTTCGTGTTGTGCTACTACGATACCCTTACATCTATTTATTGAAGAATTACAGAGTTATTCGTGGTGACTTTGTACAAGATAAAGGCGTGTTTGGATTGTTTATCAGATAACCAAAATAAAGGTGGAGCCGAATAGCCGGAATTGAAGGAACCGAATCAGCAGTTGAAGACACCCGACGGTTATTTGTGTGAAGGAATGATACGTGTAAACTTTCTAGTGTGGACCGAACCAGTGTACACCTTTGTCAACCGAACGAGTTAAATAAAAGGAACCGAACAGATTAAAACCTCTAAAGAGCAACCTAAACTGTTTATTATTTGAGTAAACTGAATTAAATAATCACACAACATCAAACATACACCCAATCAAACATAACAACAATCACTTGAGATCCGTTCATTCATACTTAAATCATAAGGTCAACTGATAAGGAATCAAGTGCAGCAGGAACAGACAATCGTCCTCCTATGTTGGTTGAAAGTGACTACAAATCATGGAACATTCGTATCGAGAGATATATTCGTAGTAAACCTCTTGGAAAGTTAATTTGGAGATCAATCCAAAATGGACCTACTCCGCATCCCCAAATCACTGTGATAGAAGGTCAAGGTGATGTTGCAGTACAAGTAACGAGAGACAATCGGGATGAAGAGTTTACTAAGATTGAGAACAATAAAGAACTAGCTGATATTCAAGCAACCAACATTCTCAGTCAAGGGATCCCAAGACATGTATTCAACATACTAAACCAGACTCGTACTGGGAAAGAGATTTGGGACCAATTGTAGAGCTATTATGAAAGGTTCGAAAGTCCTCTCCAACAGAAGGAAGAACTGTTTGATGAGTATGAATGATTTTGTGCAATAGGAAATGAGTCAATTCATGACTACTTTGTTCGTTTCCACAAGCTGGTCAATGATATAAAGATTACTCAGCTTGACATCCCCACTCATCAGATGAACACCAAGTTTGTTAACAACCTTCCTCCGTATTGGGCAAAGTATGTGACCAATGTGAAGAACAACAAGGATATTTCTGTGACAACCTATGGTGAACTCTATACCTACCTTAAATCATATGAACCACATGCTATGAAGACACTCAAGAAACAGGAGTAGTCTACCAGCATTGTTGATCCTTTGGCATACCTTGCTCAAACAACACACTACCATTACACCAACTCAAACACTACTCCCCACCACACAATATGACCACTAACTTCCTACCACACCACTACATAGTCCCTGTAATCAAGCAATGATGATATGTTGGCAACCATGAACCAAATCAAAACTTGTTGAGTGGTTTCCAAAAGCAGTTTCCTCCAACCAACAACCAGCTCAGGACATCGTCCAACTCAAGGAGTCATGCTACGGTGCATGACGGGAAGATTATTACTAAAACCGTTCAGAGAAGAGCTCAGGGTAATGTTGGTAATATGGGTAATCGAGGAACAAAGAACTACGGGCAGATGACGGACAACGTAGGGAAGAAGGTGATATGCTACAACTGCCGTAGAGAAGGGCATGTATCTAGGCAGGGGGGGGTGTTTGTAAGGATAGAAGAGGAGAGTATCAGACTATCATGAACTACTTCAAGGCCAAGATGTGTTAATGGGAAGATAAGGAGGGAAAGGAACTGTTTTAGTTGCTCTAATGCCGAAGCATTCCTTGCCTGACTGTGAATGGTGCAGCTCCCTTATGATCAGCCACTGGATATTACGACTACCAACATGTTCGAAGTATAGTAAGCCAATAGGTCGCGTACAAATCTGGAAGTAGATGAAGGACCTCATTTGCATAGCAGCAGCTTTCATGGTAACTTGTTATCCACAAGAAGACCCCTATGGTGCACCCCACCAGTCAAGTTAATAAGGTACACACCGATACTAATCAAATCTTTGATAATGTGAATCATCTGTTGACACATGAGATGCATCAGGAAGAACACCTAGACTCCGATGTTGAGTCAAATATTGATGACAATACGATTCCGTTATCATCAGTCACCTACTTGACAGCTAAGTTCAAGTGTTCCAATTTAGGATATCGTCCCGCACCAACTGGTGGAGATATCCTGATTTACCATTTAGATGACTTGAGATACCCAATTAGATGGACACACTAAGGTTAATCAGGAACAATGCTGGTTAATAACTCATTAAGAGCTGAGCTTGCAAAATGACAAACAAAGAAAATTGTCAGTCTAGAAGTAATAAAGTTCAAAATTGATTTAGACCAGGCCCATTGATTCAACGTAACAAACGGGAATGTGAGTAGCTTGAAGACAGGTAATGTGTGCTAAAGTCAAAACTTTCTCAAAAGTTGAGTCAATTAAACTCTTTGAAAAATGATAGTAAAAAGGTTGTTTATGAAAAAAAAGGACCTTCGAGGAAGGTACATTGAAGAAATATTTGTTTAAATAGTCGTTAAATAAAGTTGCAACAGAAATTTTGCAAAGATTTCAACAACCAACACAAACTATTCCAATGTTAACAAAATGACCTAACCTAGCAACACATGACTTACATAAAACAGCTCTAGGTAGTAGCAATCCGTGGAACCTCAAACAAGCTAATGTTGATCAAACATACCTTGTATGATGGCCATGCATTTTAAACCATAACCCTTCCTCTGTTAAAGTGCATGACAGTGAAGACTCATTAGTTCACGCTGAAGTCAGTAGAACTAAGATGTCTGAAAGACTAGGGACAATTAAACCCATAAACTATGCTGAGCTCAATGCCTTGTATAGTCACTTTGTTCCTCAGAAGGAACTGTCCCGAGAACAGGTTTATTGGTTACCTGCTGAAGAACTTGCTACTCAGAAAAGTAACCCACCATTTTGTTCGTACTCGTCCTGGCATAAGAGTCAAATTTACACTGTGTACAAGCTTAAACTCGTGGATTCCCACATTCTTCACATGGTCATAAACCAAAGACGATCCATGTCGCTATCATAGCGGCTCAGGGGAGTTTAACCCGTTAAGCAATGTTTTACAGAACAAAATTACCTTTTTATGAAAATGTTAAACAACTTGTTCAAAAAATTGATGATAACATTATTACTGAAATTAAATGAATACATTGTGGATTTTTAGAGCTGGGACACCTGAGTATGAACGATGCGTTCTTGCGAACAAGAACCTGAAAATAGAGAGAAAAAATCTTTTAATTCCAAAATCACTGGCTTAATTGCTATTGTTTGAGAAAGTTATCTTGCTCTTATTGTGCTTGCTCGGGATATTGTTGTGCCACCTAGTTTGTATTGCATTTGCGAAGAAACTTTGATCTAATTGCGATAGGGAACACTCCAAGGTCGATCGAACTTGAAGAGCTAAAGATTTATAAAGAAGCAACAAATGCTTTAATGGAATTGAAAAACGTGGTGCTCTTTATCGAAAGAATCACGTTTAATTTACAAGTTAAATTTTCAAAAATATAAAGAATTTCTTTAAAACCAGAGGGTTTGTGAAAATTCTAACTCAACTGCATCTAATGCAATGTTTGAAATTAACAAGTTAAAGGATCAGCTTCAAGGGAAAGACGACACCATCAAAAACTTGCACACTCAGATCAACATTATGAGAATGTTGAATGTAGGATCCATTATAGGTAGCTTCGATAAGCAGGCCTTAGAAACTGAGTTGTCTCAGTTAAAAGATGCGATCACTTCAGTTAGGATTCAGATGATGGATTTAAGGTTAGAGGACCGACGATGTGCAAACGACGTTATAAAGAACTGTCAGAAACTAATTCACACTTACATGATGCGCTCACAGGCAAGATTACTGCCTTAACTGATGAGAATGCCAAACTAAAAACTGAGTTGATTAGCAAATTGAGTAGTGGATCTATAGCATGTGAGAAACCCAAAGTACTTGCTTAGGACAAAACAACACCTAAATGTATGCCATTAGTCTAAATACATCTCTACCACAAAGAAGAGTCAATAGGGCTGGATGTTCCTAACCCTTTGCCCTAAGATACAAAAGTAGTTACCTTTAAGAACCCCCCAGGACATTCAAATAGACCCACACAAAAAACCACAAGATCAAACAAATCAAGAAGCTAATGTTCCTGTGATCTGTCTTACAAGAATCAAACCTGCATCTGAATCTCGCAAAACCAATGCCATAAAATACACAACTCTGACCATCGTATCTTGACCAGTAAAAGTACAGTGAACGCGAGAGTGCAGCAGATAACAATAGAAGTTCGAATGTTGTTAGTCATATATCAATTTGTAATTCGTTCTTTGAAGTCTGAGAATACCAAACACCCCTCAGGCCAACATAGTGTTGATCATAATAAGAAGGTTGAAAGCAACCAGAAATCTAAGTGTGATCACTACTAAGACTGCTTGGGGACCAATGGAAAGGTATTTGGTAGTGTTAAGCCTCGTGGATACCCACTGGAAACATTTCGCGTTGTATGATAACTTTCCTTTTAACTAGGATATGGAACCATTGTTGAGCCTTTAGAACTCCCCGAGCGTTAGTTCTAGTTCCAAAGTTACTATGATCTCTAGGTTCACTGATTGCAAACTTAGTGATCGAAAGGCTGGTTCCAAGGGGATATCTGGTATTTTTGAATGCTAAAGCATTGTATCCTTTGTATATTTGTGTATATTTGAGAAAAAAAAATAGAAAACGGAAAAAACTCTTAAAATTTTAGTCTAGATGGCTTGCAGTTATTTCAGACTGTAACCCGGTCCTAACCCTTAGGAAAGTTTGTCGCCAAAAGAAGTTTGTTCCTATTACTAGGTGATTTAGTTCTCCTGGGCATGGATTACTTTATATCCGTGCAACCCAAGATATAATGTACGTTTCAGTGCGTTATTTCTTTACAGACGTGAAGTCGTCTATGACACCGACCAATTTTCTTATAATCAATTTGATCTATCAAACATGTTCGGGGTCACTATTCAGACATTGACTACAACTCTTTAAATAGAAAATGGGTCATTGTTTGAAGGGGAGAATCAGTTATTCTAACAGTTTTGCAGGTTTTTGGCTACTGTTGCTTTATTATATTACTGAATCGATTGAAACGAGCAACACCTTTTGGTCCACCTGGACAGAATTGATTTCTCACTCCTGTCTCGGTATGTTTCAGATCTTGTTTCAATAATCACTTGATATTTGTGCTCATTTAGGTCACCTCAATGTTTGAGGGGGAGCTCAAAACATTTTAAGTCCATTATAGATCAAAACCATACAAAAGTTGCATACTTTTGATCAGGGGAGAAAATGTGATTAAAAATTATTGATAACAGTTTTTAATTGATCCCATGGGTTATAAATAAATATGAATCCTCATGATTCTCCACATGTCTATCTTGGTCGGTTTCTATGTGTTGTGTTGAATAAAGCATGTTGATGTTAATTATATAGAGAAAATGCTCTAAGTCCATCCTTGCATTGGTGCAAAAACATCTCTCGAATGTCGATGCCACATGTATAGGGGGAGTAAAAGTGTTAATATACACAACAATGTCAAGATACCAAAGCTTTTGTGTTTGATCCGTCCAAACTACACCTTAAAATATATATAATATAATAAAATATAAAATATATAGTAAGAATAGTTTAAAAGCAGAATCAATAAAACCGAGAAGTAGTATAGAGTGTTCCCGGGTCGTTTATCCCCAACGAGCTTTGGTGTACTGGAAATTAGATACAATCGAAGATTTAATTTTTGAAGGAAGGAATGATTTGAGAAGGTGGAAAAGTCAAAATTAGATGTAATGAACAATAATCGTTTAGAAAAACCTAAAAAATTATGAATTTAAGCTAAAAAACGAATTGCACGAATCGAAACAAAGGGGGGAAAAACCTTAAAATCTTTTAAAAAATAAAACTACGAAGAATTTTTCACTTAACTACTATACGGAACAAAGAACGAAGACTGAAAAGACTAGGACCGAAAACGGTTCCGTTTGACCCAAAAAACGAGTCAAGTCAAATCCCGTACCCGGGACGTTCTTAAAAAGTGAAAAGTTGTAAAAATGACCCTACGAAAATTCAAATTTTTCTAAATACTATATGAAATGGAAAATTTTCTAAAAAAGAAAATATTTTTATGTAATTTTTGTATTTTTTTATGATTTAATTTAAACTTTTAACTAAATTAAAATCATAAAAATATATTAACTCTATTTCGAAAATTCTGAATTTTTTTTCATAAAAATACTCTTACCTATAAAGATCCTTATGAAAAATGAGAAACAAAATATGCTCAATGAATAAGCCCGAATAAGCTGACAAACAACTTATTAAGCTATTGTGGAACATACTGTACATAAGTACAATTTGCCCTTGGACTCTAACAGAAAAGTCCCAAGGGCGCAGCGGTGAGGGTGTGAGTTATAAAGGGGGATGTATCGATTGGTCACGAGTTCGGGTCTTGCTCACCCGGACCAATTGTCTTTCCCCCCCTTTTTTTTTCGAAAACTCAAAGAAGCAAAGTTGTTAAGCTCGTGGGGCTTAACAACTTTGTCTTCTACAACTTTTTCTGAAAAGCCCTTAATAAGCTGAAAAAATAGGGCGTCTTAATGTTGACAGAATAGCTAAAAGCTTAAAAGCAAAATGGTTAAGTCTTTTTGGGCTTGGGGGTCGTATTTTAAGCTAAGACAAAAACTAAAATAAGCTAAGAGATCTAAACTAACCTAGGTAAGCTGAAAAGAAAAGGAAAAGCTAAACTAAATAAGCTGTTGGTAACAGCTTATGATAACAGCAACTAGAATAAAGCTTAAACTAAAATTTAACTAAGTCATTGGACAAATAAGCTAAATTAAAGGCAAATAAGCTTAACAATTACCAAGGCCTAACCTAAAAAGTATCTTGTGAGCAACAATGGGGTATGAGAAGAAAAGCTCAATAAGCCTAAAAAGAAATAAGCAATCCTATACTTAAATAATGTAAAAACAGTCAAAAGCCAAGTTTGGCTCTAAAAATAAGCTAACAAACAAGCTTTTCAAAAGCTGAATTTTAACAAGCTTATACAAGAGCTTGTAAGCTCTTGAAATAAGCCAAGAGATTGGGCTTAATAACACAATAAGACAAAGAAAAAGGGGCTTAAAATCTCCCCTTTGCACCAGGGGAGATTTAAGCTTAACTTGAGTAGCTTATTTGACAGCTTATTAAAAGCTGTCAAATAAGCTCAAATTGAAAAGTTAACTGAAAACAGCTAAAGTCTACTAGCTTATGGACTTGTGCAACAAGTTTTGAGCTTAAAAAAAAGGTTTTACTTGCTGAATTTGACAGGTGAAAAAGGCCTTTTGGGCTTTTTAAAACTGCCACCAAAAGGCTTGGTGATTTTTGACTTATAAAGTCAAAAGAACAAAGGTTGTTTTAACAGCTTCTTAACACACTTAAACACACTCTTTTTTGACACTTAAACTCAAACCACAAGTGCTTAACTAAATAAGCACTTGTGGTGTTTGTAAAAATCTAACAGTTTCACACAAGGGGTTATAAAACTTTTGAAAACAATTTTCAAACTAAAAGAGCTTGTTTTAAACAGCTTAAGCAAGCTTAAAACTTAGCTCAAAGTAACTAAGTAGGTCTTAAAACCCATGCAAAGCTTGATTTGACCGTTTTAAGGCTTGTATGCCAAACACACCTTTACTTTAAAGCTGTTCAACTAAGGGACATTATATCTATTTAACACTAAAATTCTTAAAACTTTTTATCTACTTTTACTTAATCTAACCTCATAAAGCTATTTTAAAACTAAAACTTGCAGCTTATTAATGGAAATAAGCCACTTTCTCACCTAGCTTATTACACTAACTTTGGCAGTTTTAAGATATAAACTGAGATTACACACATTTATTCAATGAAAACTTAAAACCATATAATAACAAGTCTACACAAACATGTATGCAAAGAATTGACAGGAATGGAGAGTAAATAAGCAAATGTCTTAAGCTAAAAATTAAGCTAGAATGAAATTTGAGAAATGAAACCTTGGTTTTTTTGTTGTCTCAGAACCAAGCCACTCTTGTTGAGTGAGTGGCTTAAAACCTGAACCTAATGTCCTAGCCTTAGCCTCTCTAAAACCTGAAGCTTAAAACGCCTCATAAGCTAATTTAGCTTATTACTCCTTTTAGCTTCCAAAGTGCATCAAATGAACTCAAGTTATCATGCTTTCATATAAAATGAACAAAATAAATTAATGACTGGCTTTTAACAAATTTGATGAATTCGAGCTTATTGAACAAGAATTAAGCTAATATGAGCTTATTGAGAGCTTATGAAGTAAAAACAACTTAGATTTTCATTAAAACTGAGAATTAGAAGTACATAAAAGAAAGTAGCTTAAAGACAATTAAACTATTTAAAAAAAACTACACTAAAAACTACTTGTTAGCCACAATGGCTTTACAAAGCTTTAAATAGGAAAAACTAGGTTCATGTGTCTTCTTTTCTTGGGGTTTCTTGACAATCCAGGTGTGTTTGGTTTTGTGAGGGTGTTAAAGAGAGCAAATCTGTCCCGTTGATAATCCTTGTCTACAAGTCGGACGTGTTCAAAGCCCTTTTGATGAGGTTTTTTGTGTGGGTTTGGATTGCCAATAATGGCATGATTAGGGGTTTAGTGGAGGAGGGGGGGATAGGTTTACCCAGGGATTTTTTGAGGTGCAGGGTAAAAGGGGTGAAGTGAACTCGGTGGATGTTGCCTGGGTTTTTGGGAAAAAATGGCGGGAAAATTTGTTTATACAGGTTGGGGGTGACAGGGTGTACTTTTGGGGATTGGGCAAACATGGCCCCTCAAAGTTATATAACTTGTTGCATCTATGGTCCTTTTTGTTATATAACTTTGGGGACTTGGCAAGTTAAGTCCCCAAGAGTTATTTAACTCTTTGCATGAACCGTCCTTGGGTGTACAAGTTATAGGGCTTGACAGTTTTGGCCCTTGTGGTGTAACTTTGTTCCAATGGCAGTTTGCACCCTTCTCTTCTTTTCTCCTCTTTTCTTCTTTACATATAAGTTTAGGGATTTACAATTTCAGTCCCTAAACTTATATTTCTTTGACTTTTGCTTTGACCAGTTGACTTTTCTGTTGACTTTTTGACTTGATTGACTTTATTACGGCTTTCGATTTGGCATTGTTCTTTCACAGTCTTTTCCATTCGACGGTCCGGTTTTGTCGTTTTGGCTTTGTTTTTTCCGTCTTTTTCCTTAGTGTTTACGTTTCCTGCACAATACAATTAGCAAAAACAAGCGTATATTTGGCATTTTAAGTTGCCGTTTTTTGGTCATTTTTGTCGTTTTTTAAAGGTATAAAGGTATGTGTATTTAAGCACTTTACCAAATCCCCCATACTAAGGTATTTGCAGTGTCTCACGCAATGTTATGAAGTAAACATTTACGAAAATAAAAATCTCATATATCCCTCGACTAATATACTTTGAAAAGTAGCAAAGTGTACGTCAAGGGTAAACTAAAGAATCAAAAAAGCTTCGACAAGTCCATTTTCACCACTTTTATTTGTTCACTAACTATTCCCTATATTTTGGATTTTCCTTTTTCTTTTCTTGACTTCCTGTTTGACACTTCACCTTTAATTTTATTAACATGGGATCAATTGAATGAGAAACGACCATAGAGTAATCTGACGGATGTTCTGAGGATAAATTCATCGTCCTCCGATTTTTCACTAGCTCCTGCCAAGAATTAAACAAGATCATTTGTCAATATAAGTCTAAATGCTAGCACTCATACGTATGACTTGTGAACTTTTAACCTCCCAACATGTATATAATGATTTAAATGTTGGGTCTCATTTCACTCTCAACCATAGGATCAATTATTTCCGATAGCCGTGATTCAAGATGAATCATGACTCAAAGCAACAACTTATTGGACACTTGTATCTTGATTTTAAAGACACGAGTTTTTTAAGTAGAACTTTTTGCAACTTCATTCGTCATATATATATTAAGTTCTTAAAGCTAGGAATGCGTTGCTTTAGTTTGAACACCCTACCTTAGGCGATTCGCTCCCTAGGTAGGATATCACAACCTACGACGATGTTTCTTAGTTTGAAAACCACCCCGTTGCTAGACATAGTGGGAAGGAAAACTCATCAAACCTTCTCCTAATGGCTAAGGATAGTGTCTTAGTTTTTGAACCCTCACCTAGACCTCGCTTCTGGTGATGATATCACAAACACGACCAAAATCTAAGAAGTAAAGATGTCTTTGTTTGAAACACCACCTCGTGGTGATCTGTTGGGAATTATACTTTGAGTTGATTATGACAAAACATATTAAAGATGGAGACTTACAAGACAAAGCTTGGAAAACATTATGCCTGATTGAAGTTTAGCAAAAAACAGTATTTAATGCTCAGCTAAAAGATAAAGATCAACATTAATGCTGATTGAAGACTGGTCAAATAGTATTTAATGAAGATTGAAGACTGGTCAAATAGTATTTATGATGATTGAAGACTGGTTAAATAAGTCAAATAGTATTTAATGCTGATTTATACTTTCCTAATTTTATTTGATCTTATCTTGTCTTGTAAACCCTAACCCCTCTAGTATATAAAGAGGGGTAGGCGTCTAGTATTGATCATCCATTCATAGTAGACTTCTCCAATGAGAGTCTAGAAACGCATAGAGCGTGTGTCGTGTAATAGTTGTAGTTAGCCATAGATGAGTCATGAATCATCTATGTGCTTATTAGTTTATGTAATAGTTCATAGTCGACTGATTAAAGTCGAATAGTTTATAGTTTATTAGTTTATGAATAAGAAAACCTTGTTCATAGCATTGATTGTTTTCTTTATATTCCGCTGCGTGTTACAATCATTGTTATCATACCCTAGATGAGTCCTAATAACGATCTATGGAGTCATTATAGGATTCTCCACAATTGGTATCAGAGCCTCGTGGCTCTCGATCTAGGGTTTATAAGGTTTTCCTATGTATTTATTTTTGTGTAATAGTCAACAGACGCCTTTGGATCTCGAATAATGATGATGTGTATGGATCGTTTTGACGGTTTAGTGCATGATATAATTCTTGAATGGAAAAGTTACACGCTCCTTTACAAATATTTGGTCGGAGTATGATACGATACAGCCCTTGACATTGGATCTAGGATACTGGTCGTTGATGCGACGGAGCTCACTGAGACTATCGGCCATTGCATGTGATCGCCATGCATATATTGACTACAAGAATTATCCAAAGACATTTTTACTATAATATGGTGTATGCATGTCTTGTTTCGTATGAAGGAAGATATGATCTATTGTATTGAGTTACGGATTTCAAGAATGGCTTAATATTACCTTTTAAGGGGAAGCTTATTGTTCATATACTTAACCATCTACATGCACTCCTATTTGATTATGACAAAAAGGGGAAGAGTGCATGGATTCGGGGAAGTTCTTCATTTATATTAGCTTCAGGGGTAAGCTTGTGCTTATTGGTTTTGTCATTAATCAACTAGGGAGAAATGTTGGGAATTATAATTTGAGTTCGATTTATGACAAAACATATTAAGATGGAAGGACTTACAAGGACAAAGATGGATGGCCTAACATTCAATGCTTATGAAGATTATGTCAAACAGTATTTAATGCTCAGCTAAAAGATAAAGGATCAACATTTTAATGCTGATTGAAGGACTGGTCAAATAGTATTTATTGATAGAGATTGAAGACTGGTTAAAATAGTATTTATGATGATTGAAGACTGGTTAAATAAGTCAAATAGTATTTAATGCTGATTTATACTTTCCTAATTTTATTTGATCTTATCTTGTCTTGTAAACCCTAACCCCTCTTTAATATAAAGAGGGGTAGGAGTGATCTAGTATTGATATGCATTCATAGTAGACTTCCTCCAATGAGTAGTTAGAAATCGCATAGAGCGTGTGTCGTGTAATAGTTGTAGTTAGCCATAGATGAGTCATGAATCATCTATGTGCTTATTAGTTTATGTAATAGTTCATAGTCGACTGATTAAAGTCGAATAGTTTATAGTTTATTAGTTTATGAATAAGAAAACCTTGTTCATAACTTTGATTGTTTTCTTTATATTCCGCTGCGTGTTACAATCATTGTTATCATACCCTAGATGAGTCCTAATAACGATCTATGGAGTCATTATAGGTATTCCACATTTTCGGAGTGGGATATCACGACACATCTTTTACTTGTTCCATATAATCAAATGTATGCTTTATTGGCATAATTTCAATATTCGTGCATTTTTGCATTCATACTTCATTCATGCTTCTTTGGCATTTTAACTTTCGAATTATTAAGAACAGAAAAATCTCGCTTTAAAGAATCAAGTTACAAATTTGAAGCTTTTTCTAAAAACATTGATTGACTTAGTTGAATTGAATTGAGTACGTATGATTAGGCGGATTAGAAGCTAATGGGAGAAAAAGCCACAAGTTACTCATATAAGTTTTTGTTCAGCACATAAACTTATATTTAACTCTATCACTTCTTGTTCTTCACCTTTTTATAAAATCGAAGAAAGAAATCGAATTCGTGAAAGCTTAGTACAAGTTGGTATGTTGAGGGAAATTGCTTAGGGCTAAACTACGCCCCGATCGAGTCAAAAATTATTCTCATTCTACCCATTAGGAAAGTCAAAACTGTGACAAAACACTTATTTTATTTTTGAAATTTTTTTATTTTTTATTTTTGAAAATTTTCAATTTTTTTGGTATTTTTGTAAAAATTTGGTGGTAAAAACGGGATTGTGTGATAACAACGACTGCAGGCAAAAATCAAATCGAAGATACCCCCCATACTAGAACTAAACATCGTCCTCGATGTTTCAAAGGGGTTCCTACGTAAATCTAATGCCGGTTATGTAGTGTGCACCAAAGATAAAACGTTTAGTCGATTAGATTGGATACTGGATGTCCCAAATGCAGCTGAGGATGTGAAACTCATGTGGATACTGCAAGCACGAGAGTCTCCACAATCCGGGAAATCCTGGACATACAACACGAAGCAAACAAAACATGGACAAAACACAGGTAATGGAAAATGAAAGCCTTCTCACAAAAAAAACACTTATTTATTTCATACTACGGATAAGCATGGGGTGCCTCCCACGAGCCTAAGCGCTTGTTTAGAGGTCCGGACGCTTGACCTGTCCCCGAATTTATTGGTCCATGGGGTAACGTCTGGAAGATCTGGATTTTGGGACAACCTCGAGTTGGTATGTCCCACTACAAAGTAGTGTTTTTTATACCGATGACCATTCACTTTTAAAGTTGGGCCGGAGGTTCTGAGTAACTCGACGGGGTTGCCATAAGGAAAAACTGGACAATGTGTGATGGTCCGACCAACGGGATTTCACAATTTGCCCAAAAAATTTTAGGTCTAGGTTGAAGAGGGAGAACACGTTTCACCAAACGTTGAAAACGTCAGTTTTTGATCTTAGCATCGTGTGTGTATCTCTTGGTTTTCTCTTTTATAGTTCAAGGTTTTCGTAGGTCCCTGATCACGACAGTTCATTTAGTTCTTTCAGTTAGAACTTTCCTTGTGACACCCGCAGTATTGACTATCAAATTTGTTTGCTTGAGGGCCCAATAGCTTTCATGCTCTAACTCAGATCGGTAGATGACATGCATTTCCGTAACTAACTTATATGGGTACACCGATGGGTGTTTTTGTAGAAGCTGTGTGCGAAATGGCCATAGAGCTTCATCTAGTTTATCCGACATAGGAGGCAAGATTTTCTCACGGTTCTCTCCAAGAATACGCTTTTAACCACGATTTGACACCTCAACGTACCCACTTGTTTGTGGGTGATACGCGGTGGAGAGACGACGAGTGACTCCGTACTTAAGCATGACCTTTGTAAACTGGTCATTGCAAAAGTGTGTACCGCGATCACTTACGATAGCTCGGGGGGCACCAAATCGAGAAAAGAGAGTTTTCAAAAATTTGCAAACAACACGGGCATCATTGGTGGGGGAGCGCTTTGCTTCAACCTATTTTGACAAGAAGTCAACAGCCACAGAAGTATGTAGTGTTCCTTTTTAAAGATCTTGGGAATGGCCCCATAAAATCAAATTGCCCCAAATGTCAAAGATTTCGCAAACTTGGATAGTAGAGTTTTGTGGCATATATCCCGTTGAGTATTTTTCCTTGTTGTGACAAATGTGCAAACGGGTGTCAAAGTCATGGGCATCTTGTAGTTGGTGGGCCAATAGAATCCTGAATCGTAGACTTTTCTTGCTGTGTGTTTATTGGCACCATAGTGTACAGTAGGTCCACTGTGGAAGCTTTGGAGAAATGTCTCTAAAGCTTCTTGCCCGAAACACAACGTACTTATACACCTGATCAGCAAGATCTTTAAACATGAAGGGAATCATCCAGGAAATAATGCTTGACATCTTGGAAGAATTTTTTTTTTGTTGGGATGTCATTCCCTCTTATAACAGAATTTCCCGCATGGTTAGGTTTGCAAAAAATCGGATATCCTATGGGGTACTTTGATCTTGAAGATCAATAGAACAAGAGTTGTCGAGACGGAATGCTTCATTGATTTCTTTTGTTATCGTAACTTATTTGGTGAGGATTTTCCAAGTCTTTGAAAGATGATCTGGCAGTTAAGATTTTCAGCTCCTTTTTTGATATCGAACATCATGTCAAAATTCTTGGAGCAATAGATTCCACCGCATGAGTCTTGCTTGCATCCTTCTTTGCAAAGAGATACTTGATGCAGAACATGGTCAGTATACACTATGCTTTTGGACATGACTAGATATGAACGGAATTTTCTCAAAGGCATACACCACGGCAAGTAATTCTTTTTTTCGGTCGTAGGTTAGGAGTTTGAGCCTCGTTCATTAGTCTTGCTAGCATAGTGGATAGGTTGAAATGCTTGTTTTTTCTTTGCCCGGGACTGCCCAATTGCGAAGTCGCTAGCATCGCACATCAGTTCAAAGGGCAAAAAAGTCCAGTCGGGGCAATTAAGATCGGAGCCTCAGTCAAATTTTCTTTTGAGTTGTATTAAGGAATCGTACTCTACTTCAGAAAGAAAAATTGGAGTCTCCTTTTCAAGCAATATAGTCATAGGATGGCAATTTTTGAGAAGGTCCTGAATGAAGTCGTCGTTAAAAATTTAACCGTGCCCGTGCCCATAGGGAAAATACGGACACCTTTGTCAGAGAGTCGGATGAGGGCAGTTTAGCCTAATTTCTTCGACTTTAGCTTTACAACCTCAAGTCCAAGACTTTAGAAATTTTATGTCGAGAACAATGCCTTACTTACCATAAAATGGCTCTTTTCTCCAGTTTAAAGATATATTGGTGTCTTTCAAACCGGCGTCAACATCTTTTCCAATGGGCTAGGCACGTAGGAAAGAGGCCCCAAAGACAGATAAGTACATCCATAAATACTTCCATCGTTTTTTCAATCATATCGTGGAAGATTGCCATCATACATCTTTGGAACGTGCCAGGAGCATTGCATAGCCCAAAAGGCATGCGACGATAGGCAAAAGTTCCGTATGGGCATGTGAATGTTGTCTTTTCTTGATCTTTTGGGTCAATTGGGATCTGAAAATAACCCGAGAAGCCATCGAGGAAACAGTAGTATTCGTTTCCTGCTAGTCTTTCGAGCATTTGGTCCATGAATGGTAATGGGAAGTGATCTTTCCGGGTGGCTTCATTAAGTTTTCTGTAATCAATACATACTCGCCATCCCGTGACCAATCGAGTAGGAATTAGTTCATTCTCATCATTGGTGATGACGGTCATGCCTCCTTTCTTAGGTACACAGTGTACCGGGCTCACCCAAGGGCTGTCAGAGATGGGGTAAATCAATCCAGCGTCAAGGAGTTTTTCAACCTCCTTCTTGATAACGTCGTGGATTTTTGGGTTTACCCTTCTCTGACTTTGCACAGATGGTTCGTAGTCCTCTTCCATTAGAATTTTGTGAGTACAAAATTCTGGGCTAACACCCTTTATATCGGAGAGTTTCCAAGCGATGGCTCGCTTGTGGGACTTGAGAACCTTGAGAAGAGCTGCCTTTTCCTCATCTTTTAAGTCTTTAGCAATTATGACAGGCAACTTGTCGTCACCTTCTAAAAATGCGTACTCAAGATGGGGTGGCAGTTCCTTGAGTTCAACCTCGGGAGGTTCATCAATGGAAGATTCAATGGTTTTAGCTTCACAGAGTTTGAGTTCTTTCCTAACTCCAGGCAGATATTGTTCTTGATTTGGGAGGGGGGGTGGTGGTTCACTGTTCAAAATTGCTTCTAGAAGCAGGATGTCCCCCTCAGGATCCTGATAAGTTGGATCAACTTCAGATGAAGTTGGATCATCTTCTAGAGCAAGAAACGAATCTGCTTCTTCCATTAAAAGAAAGTCACTGTCCCCGAAAGGAGTGAGATTTGGAGCAGCAGTAGAAACAATAGGCTCAAAATATGGAGTGGGATTGCCACTCGCGATCACGTTTGAAAATCCTAGGACCTCTTGAGAATACTCATCACAAGCCATATCAATGACGTCGATTTTGTATACGTCATTATGGTTGTTTTCGCTGTTGTATTTGAAGTTTGGTCCAAATTGAATGTGATGGGCTTCCTTGTCCATAACGTAATGAGGTAATCTCACCTTTCATAAGCATTATAAATGCATGACTTGGTTTTAAGAAACATCGCACCGAGAATCAAGGGTTGCTCGGGGGTCTGGTTCAAAATCAACAACTACGAAGTCTGCTGGAAATTGGAACTTTCCCACCATTAGACGGACGTCTTTAGCAATACCGATTGGTTCAGTGATTGAACGATATGACTCAGCTTCTATCGTTATGCAAGTTGGGGTTAGTTAGGGAAGAGAAAGATCTTTCCAGCGGAATTAAGACATGAGATTATGCTCGACACCAAAGATCGGCTAATGCGTTGCATTGTAGTAATTACCGTAAATTAACATGGAATCAGAAATCGGCAAGGGGTCTCAAGTTTCTTTCGGTTATTGTTTGAGGATGAACCGCTGAACTGAGTTCTCATTCAAAGGAGTTCTTTTTACAATTTGCTCAGTTTTTCTTGTTTCCAATTAAGGTTTTTAAAGTTGAGCAAAATTTAGGCTATGAGCCATAAAGGCATCGGAAAGCAATCTCGAAACTCAAATCTTTAAGATTTCATAGAATTTCTCGTTTTGTCTTTTTGATCGTTTAGCTTTTTCCTTGCCGCCTTTCCATCATTTCTTCGTGATGAAATGGAATTGAGCTTTAGGAACTGGAGTCATAAGTGTGACACACAGGGCACATGGGCTCCGGATTAGGATTTACGAGAACTGAATTTGAAACAACAGAGTAGGTTTTGGACGTCTTCGGTGCTTCCGTTATTAGCAGGAGGCATCGTGTCCTTTGTCACCTCGGCATCATGATTAACCGCTTTTGGTCCTTGGATGGTAACACCACTTCGGGTAGTGATACCTTTCAAATATTCTTTTGGGTTGGTAACAGTGTTACCAGGAAGGTCCGAACCGGATGTAGAAGTTGTATTAGAAGTAAAATTTTGATAGCATTTGTCAGTCAAATTTGCAATTGGGATTGTAGGTTTTGACCTTGGTTTTGCATGTTTCTCTAACACTACTTCTTGCTTGTGACATATCCTTTCAAAAATCTGTTTTGAACACCCGTTGTTTCAATTATGTGTCCTGGAGCAGGTCCTTAATGAGCTACTGGTTGATGACATCGCTTATTGTGGTTGATTTAACCGGACGGTCGATAAATCTGACCTTGGGTTGAAATTGTTCTTATGTTTTGATTGAAGTTATTCCCTCGATTTGAAATTGTTTTGTTATTTGCATGAGGATTTCATGAATGGGAGGAAAACCAGGACGGGTCGAATTTATTTGAGACCATCGGAGGTCGGATATCAGAATTTAGCTTGGTTGAATTGGCCGCAGCGGCCACTGGGGACACATACTCTTGGTTATGTCATGGTACATGTTTGTGTTAGTGGCTGGACAGTTTTTTTGATTAAGAATGACCTCCCCCACAAGGTTACACAACTTTGTTTTCAACGCTTTTCCGGGGGCGGAAGCTGGGGTTTGGATTCTTTTATCGAGAAATTAATGCTCGAACCATGTCTTTGAGTTTCAGCAACATCAGATGAGACTGCTTGGGTGGAAGAGCTTGTACTCATTTTAGCTACAACAGTTTGTTTTCTTGATTACGTACATTAGACTTGCTCTCGATGATTATTAAACATTCTCGAGGCATTTTGTCTAAAGAACGTTACCACGGCAGCTGAGTTCAAGAATCTTGATCATTTGAGTTTGGGCATTATTAGAATGTATCGAGTTGATGCAATTATGAAAACCCATGATGAGGGCATCCCTTATAAAAGATCATTGAAACTAATACCCAAGCATCATAAAACGTCTCTCATTATTTTTGCTGAATTCTCGTGATTTCATTTCTGTGTTTTGTCGTTTTAGAGGGAGGACAGAATTTGTTAATTATTTCGAAACATGAACATCACATGTTTTCAATCGTACGAGGGGGTTCTTTTTCTAAGCCATATCCGGGCTGCCCCTTCGAGAGAAAACGGGGAAAAGCATAAGTGTTAACCGACGTTTTTGGTACAGTTCGGAATCTTATTGTTAGAAGTGATCTTGGTTGAAATAACGGACTGTGAGCATGTGGTTCTTCTTTATCATTCCAAAAAATTTCATTGTTTTTGGACAAGTAGATTCAGAAGACCATTGCTTGATCTCAAAGTTAGTTCGCGGTGATTACGGGAATATCTATCGCATCCTCGTACCCTCGGTGGGTGTGTGCTTATCGAGCAATTGCGCAACATAGTAGATTCATCAGCTTCGTAACTATTGGGAGGATTATAGGCTTTCTCAGCTTGGATGATTCAACAGAAGTTTGTCGAACTTGTGGTTGTCGAGTACTACGAGCTTGAGAACGTGTGTGTGCGCATGCACAATATAGAAATATAAAAAGAAAGTTTACCTCTAATTTTTTTTTGGTTTTCCAAAAGATTTATTCACAATTGATTTTAACGGGGTCTATGAAGGGAAAAATAAGGACAACTTAAACCCAAATAATCTACTTACTTCACTGGAGCTCTCAATAAAGGTAATCGAACAGGTTTGAGCGGAAGGATGGTGTAGAAATAGAGCGAAGCTGCTATTTCCTTTCGGGTCGTAGTTTCCTAGGAACAACCCTCCTTATACCACTTTTTAGCTTTGTTTAAACTTTTCAAGGTGAAGCCGTACGTCGTAAGAGACACAAAAGGCAGTTTTTAAATTTTTTGTTCGGTTTGGGAACCAACCAGTTCACCGGAAGTTATTATGATAATACCTCAATTGAGAATATTATATTTTGGTATTTTTACCAATTTGTGAATTTTATTTTCTTTATTAATAGACAATGTTTTATATTTTTGGTTATTTTCTTTGGTTTTTTATCTGATAATTATACTAAAAAGAAATGAAAAATGTTTTGTACTTTTTTATATTTTTAAAATAAGAAAATATTCACAGTTTCAAAAAACAAATGCCAATTCGTAACGAAATAGGCTTCACTAGACCTCCCCGGCAGCGGCGCCAAAAATTGATCGTCCAAACTACACCTTAAAATATATATATATATAAAATATATAATACTATAGTAAGATTTTAAAAGCAGAATCATTTAAAACCGAGAAGTAGTAAATGTGTGTTCGGGTCGTTATCCCCAACGAGGTGTTTGTATGTACTGAAAATCGATACAATCGACGATTTGAGTTTGAAGGAGGAATTGATTGAGAGTGGAAAAAGTCAAATTAGATGATAACGAACAAAAACGTTTAAGAAAAACCTAAAAATTATGAATTTAAGCTAAAAAACGAAAGCACGAATCTCGAACAAAAGGGGGAAAAAAAAAAAAAAAAAAAAAAAACTAAAAATCTTTAAAAATAACCCTACGAAGAAATTTTCACCTCTAAAACTACTCTACGGGACCAAATAACGAGAATGAAAAGACTAGACCGAAAACGAAGTTCGTTTGAACCCAAAAAACGAGGGTCAAGACAAATTCCCGTGCCCGGACCGTCCTTTAAAAGATGAAAAGTTGTAAAAATGACCCTTAACACAAATTTTCAAATATTTTCCTACAACTATAAGACAAGAAAAATTTTCTAAAAAAGCAAAATATTTTTTTGATAATTTTTGTATTTTTTTATGAATTAAATAAACTTTTAACTAAATTAAATCATAAAAAATATTAAACTATTTCAAAAAATTCTGAATTTTTTTCTAAAAATACTTTACCCTATAAAGATCCTATGAAAAATGAGAAACAAAAATAAGCTCAATGAATAAGCCCCGAATAAGCTGACAACAGCTTATAAGCTATTGAGGAACAAAATGTACATAAGTACAATTGCCCTTGGGACTCTAACAGAAAAGTCCCAAGGGCGCAGCGGTGAGGGTGTGAGTTATTAAAAGGGGATGTATGATTGGTCACTGGGTTCGAAGTCTCTGCTCACCGGACCAATGTTTTCCCCCTTTTTTTTTTTCTTCGGAAAACTCAAAGAAGCAAAGTTGTTTAAGCTCGTGGGGCTTAACAACTTTGTCTTCATAAATTTTTCCTGAAAAAGCCCTTAATAAGCTGAAAAATAGGCTTAAAGTTGACAGAATAGCTTAAAAAGCTTAAAAGCAAAATGGCTTAAGTCTTTTTGGGCTTGGGGTCGTTTTAAGCTAAGACCAAAAACTAAAATAAGCTAAGAGATCTAATCTAACCTAGAAGTAAGCTGAAAAGAAAGGAAAAGCTTTAAACTAAATAAAGCTGCTTTGGTAACTGCTTATGATACGCAAAATTTAAGAATAAAGCTTAAACTAAATTTAACTCAGTCATTGGATCAAATAGGTAAATTAAAGGCAAATAAGCTTAACAATTACCAAGGCCTAAAACATAAAAAGCTATTCCTGGGTGAGCTACAAAGAGCTTATGAGAAAAGCTCAATATGCCTAAAATTAAATAAGCATCCTATACTTTAAATAATGTAAAAAGCCAAGTTTGCTCTAATAAATAAGCTACAAACAAGCTTTTCAAAAGCTGAGATTTAACAAGCTTATACAAGAGCTTATAAGCTTTGAATTAAGCCAGATGATTGGTTAATAACACAATAAGACAAAGAAAA
Organism: Tanacetum coccineum; assembly: GCA_026074375.1. Taxonomy (NCBI): domain Eukaryota; kingdom Viridiplantae; phylum Streptophyta; class Magnoliopsida; order Asterales; family Asteraceae; genus Tanacetum; species Tanacetum coccineum. Next base: position 37,082 of record BQNB010042611.1, read on the forward strand.
AGGGGGCTTAAATTCCACCTTCGCACCAGGGGAGATTTTAAGCTTAACTTGGTAGCTTATTGGACAGTCTATTAAAGCTGTCAAATAACTAAATTGAAATGTTACTGAAAACAGCTAGTCTACTAGCTTATGGACTTGTGCAAACAAGTTTTGAGGCTAATAAAAAAAAAAAATAAAATTTATAAAAAATTTTAATAAAAAAATAAAAGGTTTACTTGCGTGATTTGACAGGTGAAAATTGGCCTTTTTTGGGCTTTTTAAAACTGCACCAAAAGGCTGTGATTTTTTGACTTTAAAGTCAAAAGAACAAGGTGTTTTAAACACCTTCTCTAACACACTTAAACACAACCTCTGTTTTGACACTTAACACTCAAAAACACAAGTGCTGAACTAAATAAGCACTTGTTGGTAGTTTGTAAAATCTAAACAGTTAACACAAGGGGTTATAAAACTTTTGAAAACAAGTTTCAAACTAAAAGAACTTGTAAAACAGCTTAAGGCAAGCTTAAAACTTAAGCTCAAAGTAACTAAGTGGTCTCAACCCATGCCAAAGCTTGATTTGACCCGTTTTAAGGCTTTTATGCCAAACACCCCTTTACTTTAAAGCTGTCAAACTAAAGGGACATTAAAATCTATTTTAACACTAAAATTCTTAAAACTTTTTATCTACTTTTACTTAATCTAACCTCATAAAGCTATTTTAAAACTAAAACTTGCAGCTTATTAATGGAAATAAGCCACTTTCTCACCTAGCTTATTACACTAACTTTGGCAGTTTTAAGATATAAACTGAGATTACACACATTTTATGACATGAAAACTTAAAAATATAAATATACAAGTTACACAAACATGTATGCAAAGAATTTGAAAGGAATGGAGAGTTAAAATAAGCATGTCTTAAGCATAAATAATTAAGATTGAATGAAAATTTGAGGAAATGAATCCTTGGTTTTTTTTGTGTGCCCTGTCCCTGAACCAAAGCACCTTGTGAGTGAGTGGCTTAAAACCTGAACCTAATGGCTCCTTAGCCTACTATACCTGAGCTTAAAAGCTCAATAAGCTCTAATTTAGCATTATTACTCCTTTTAGCTTCAAAGTGCATCTAATGAACCTCAAAAGTTATCATGTTTCATATAAAATGAACAAAATAAATTAATGACTGGCTTTTAACAAACTTTGACTGAATTCGAGCTTATGAACAAGAATAAGCTCAAATGAGCTTATTGAGAGCTTATGAAGTAAAAACAACTTAGATTTTCATTAAAACTGAGAATTAGAAGTACATAAAAGAAAGTAGCTTAAAGACAATTAAACTATTTAAAAAAAACTACACTAAAAACTACTTGTTAGCCACAATGGCTTTACAAAGCTTTAAATAGGAAAAACTAGGTCATGTGTCTTCTTTTCTTGTGCTTTCTTGACAAACACAGGTGTGTTTGTTTTGTGAGAGTGTAAAGAGAGCAAATCCTGTCCCTTGATAATCCTTGGTCTCCAAGTCGAGTGTTCACAGCCCTTGATGAGGTTTTTGTGTGGGTTTGGATTGCCAACATGGCATTAAGGGTTTAGTGGAGGAGGGGGGATAGGTTTACCCAGGGATTTTTGAGGTGCAGGGTAAAAGGGGAGTGGAGGTGATATGGTGATGTTGCCCGAGTTTTTGGAAAAATATGGCGGGAAAATTTGTTCATAAGGTTGGGGGTGACAGGGTGTCACTTTTGGGGATTAGGCATTCTGGCCCCTCAAGGTTTATATAACTTGTATGCATTCAATGGTCCTTTTTGTTATATAAACTTTGGGAAAAAAACTTGGAAGTTAAGTCCCCAAGAGTTATTTAACTCTTTGCATGAACCGTCCTTGGGTGTACAAGTTATAGGGCTTGACAGTTTTGGCCCTTGTGGTGTAACTTTGCTCCAATGGCAGTTTGCACCCTTCTCTTCTTTTCTCCTCTTTTCTTCTTTACATTTAAGTTTAGGGATTTACAATTTTAGTCCCTAAACTTATATTTCTTTGACTTTTGGCCTTGGGGTTGACTTGGGTTGACTTTGACTTTGACCAGTTGACTTTTCTGTTGACTTTTTGACTTGATTGACTTTTCGGCTTCGATTTGGCTTTGTCTTTCACAGTCTTTTCCATTCCGAAGTTCCGTTGTGTCGTTTTGGCTTTGTTTTTCGTCCTTTTCTTAGTTATCCGTTCATGCACAATACAATTAGCAAAACAAGCGTATATTTGGCATTTTAAGTCCGTTTTTGGTCATTTTAGCTCGTTTTTAAAGGTAAAAGGTATGTGTAATTAAGCACATACCAGTGTTATACACAAGTATCTTGATAATTTACAAAGAATCTTTTGTTTCATGATTGGGAAAGTGATCTTAAGGAATGCGAAGGAATGAGATGTTGTACCACCAGGGTATTCATAGAGTACTTATATACTTGTTTTCAGATAGTATCCACTAGTGAGAATGACTCGTCTTACAAATACTTGTATGAGTTTGATGTGAGCCATGAGGCACTTCATATCTTTCGAGATATCTTTCAAAACATCATCAGAGCATTCTGATTTAAACTTTTGTTGTGTCCTAAATAAATTTCATAAGCATATCGAATGTTTTTTCAAAACATTTTTTTTGCCATTGGCCTTCTACGGTACTTAATTGTATTAAGAAGTAAAACGCTGAACAAGGAATTATACGGTATAGTCAGCAGATAATAACTGTACTGACTACTCTTTTACATTTATTAGTACGGAATTACTTATATTGTGTAAGTTACGGACTTCTGGTTTAGATGAATGCAAGCATACGGGAATCTGGTACTTCGGTATTGGAGGACTTAAAGGCTTTGTGCTGGAAAACCTGTTAAGAAGGTTCTTTATTGAATCTATCTGATCATAGGTGTAGTATTCGTACTGTATGGTAATCGACTCACCATGTTTCTAAAACAAAGAGTTGACTACTCCAGAGCAAACGGCTACTTGTAAAGAGATATCAAATCCGTTCCTAGCTGATAGTTTGCTAAAAACTATAATGGTTATCATTGCACATTGTTATTGAACAAAAGCATTGACTTGTCCATAGCCAATACGGCTCTATGGTAAAGACATATCAAATCCGTTGATAGCTGTAGTTTGACTAAAACTATATTGTTCTTACCTCAAAGAATCCGTTTGAAAGACACGTGCTCAACACTTCAAGATTTGAAGAAATCAAGAAGCTGAGTATAAAAAGCTTCGACCTCTGATATCCCAATGTCTTCTTAAATGTTAAAGTCATGAAGTCTAGAAGAAGAAAGATCACAAAAGCTTTCAGGATTACAACAAATATGAGCATGTCGGACCACAGTTCAGCAAATGGCAAAATGAAGAAAAGATCACATATAATTCAAGTTCTAGAGATCAAGATCAAGTTATCAAAACAAGTAATTCAAGTTCTAAAGATCAAGATCAAGTTTCAAAGATTGGATTACTACTGAAGCAACTTATACAGCCAGGTGAAGAACCCAAAAGACTATGAGCTAAAGACACTGGAAGTATATGCTAGAATTTAAATAATTAGCGCTGCTGGATTCGAGGGAAAAGAATTGAAATCTACAATTAAGATGTGCATATCTCGAGCGACCTCTCCTAGGGGGAGATTGTTAGAAACAAAGAATTGAAGTCTAACAAAGAAGTTTCGGTCACTCGAAGTTAGACGACGTTTGATAGCTCGTTAGTTAATGTATTGTAATGTAAATGGGCCGTTGAGGAAAAAGCCCGCAAAAGGCCCACAAAAGCCTACATAGGCCGCCCTCCTTAGAGTATTTATACTCTTGTTTTTTTTCTTTTTCTAGGGTAAGACATTCCATCATACACCAATACATTGTCAAGATTAGGTTTAGCCTCCTTTTATGTTTTGTCTCTCTTTTCATCAATAAAAGTCTTTAATTTCTTGCATCTTGATTCTACATATCATAATCAAGGTTGTAATTGAATTATCATGGAACCTACACATCTAAAGCTCTTCCCAATGACTCTCTAAAACCCAGATAACTCCATGAAAATCATCACTATGGTCAAGATTTTTTTGCACACTGAATACTTCATACAAACTATACAACAAATCATATTGCCTCCCCTTAACTAATGCAGCTTATGGGTTGTTCATCTTAATAGTAAACAACCCATAACCTGAAAACTTGCTAACATCAAATGCCTTGGTTGGAAGTATCACGCTACATAATCATCAAGTGTATTTTTTAGCTACCTGGATAAGTTTATTTCTCATAAGCATCCCTTATGGAAGTGGTGCCTAAATGGCAATTTGCTTTGTTTTGGAGTGATATACTGGTTTCTTTTACAATGCATATTGTACTTCATTATCAATGTAAGCTCTTTGTGTTCATGAATTGAAAGCATAGTCTAACATTTTGATTTGAATCCATAGAAACTGCCACATTAGATTTGCTAAAGCAGCAACGTGTTCTGCCTCTGTAGTAGAAGTAGCCACCAAGTGTTTTACTTTTTGCATGCAAGTAATAAGTCTCCTGCCAAGAAATTGACAACCTCCTGTTGTGGATTTTTCCTGTCTAGATTGCTTTAGCATAGTCACTATCTGGAGTTGGCTTCAAGGTAAATGAGGACACTCGAGGATACCAAAGGCCCAATTTGGGTTTGCCCTTTAGATACCTAAATATTCTCTTAAACAACTCCTTAGATGGGAAGTCTTGGATTGACTTGAACCTTAGAACAAGCACTGACTGCAAACAATAATATTCAGGCCTTTAGAAGCAGTCAAAGTACATTAAAGAACCAATCATGGAATCTATAAAGATGTACATCCACATCACTAGCTTCTCATCCTTGACTAAAGGCTTCTGGGTCTCAATTGGTGTCTATAGCCAGTCTTATACGATGACAAAATCAAACTCACTTAAGGATTTCTGCAACATATTATCCTGGACTTATAAAAGATAACCATCTTCTTTTGTTTGACTTGTAAATCCCAGAAAGAAACGCGAGCTCTCCATAGAACTCATCAGAAATCTACTCTGCATTAATACCTCAAAATCATCACACCAAGATTTCTTTGTAGAGATCCGAATATGATTTCATCCACATAACTTGTACTAATATGAATCATGTTTGTTCCTTCTTGAATGAAAAGGAGTCTTGTCATATAGTTCCTCTTTTGTATCCATTCTTCAACAAGAAAGTAGATAAAGTAGCATACCAGGCTCTGGGAGCTTGGTGTAAACCATAGAGAGCTTTCACTACTTTGTAGACCTTCTTAGGATACTTAGGATCTACAAATCCTGGAGGTTGAGACACATATACCTCCTCATCAATTTTGCCATACAGGAAGGCACTTTTCACATCCATTTGATAGACTATGAATCCCATGTAAGAGGCAAAGGCTAAAAAGATCCTAATGGCTTCAATCCTGGCCACAGGAGCAAAAACCTCATCATAATCTATCCCTTCCTCTTGCCTATGTCCCTGAGCAACTAACCTTGCCTTATTTCTAACCACAACTCCTCTCTCATCCTTCTTATTTCTGTAAACCCATTTTGTTCCAATTGCCTTCTTCCCATAAGGCAAATCTACAAGAATCCAAACTTTCTGAATCTTGAATTGCAGCAGTTCTTCCTGCATAGCATCAACCCAACTTTCATCTTCAAGTGCTTCAAAGATCTTCTTGGGATCATTTTGAGATAAGAAACAAGCAAATAAACAATGCAGGAAGTCCTTATGATTATTTCTCCTTTGCTTTTGAATATAACTTACAAAAGCATGGGCTCCAGAACTTTTGGTCACTTTGCTTCTTGTTTGAACTGCTGATTGTGGATCTCTAAGAATTAGAGTTGAAGGATGAATAGAGTTAATCCTTGATGTGGGAATAAGACTAACATTCACAACAGGTTCTAAATTTGTGAAATCAGCCACTGCACCCTCATCATCATAAGATGAATTGGTAAAAATACCATCATTAGGACTCTCATAAATTTCCTCAAGTGCAGGTATTTCTGAACCATCTTGATCAGGATTGGTTAGATCAGTGAAGGATAGTCCACCATAAGGACTGGCAGTACTAACTGGTGTGCTAGTAGTATTAACTATGTTAGTATTGCTAGCTTTAGCAGCTCCTGCTTGAAGAAGCAAATCCTCAGTTTCTTGGGCAAACTCCTTCCTGAGAGCTTCAGCTGCTTCATTAGCATCTTGTTCTTGTCTTTTAAGTCTTTCAAGCTCATCCAAAAGACTTGATCATCCTTATCTACTGGCTTCTCATCTGTCTTTAAATCAGGATGTTTGTTAGGTGCTTGACTCACGCGAACTCACCCCTTTTATTATGTACCAATAAATATCAACACACAATAAGGATCAGAATCACGCGAGACCAATAAGACCGGAAGCAGTATAGAGTGTTCCCGGGTCGTTATGTCCCAACGAGGCTAGAGATGGAAAATCGCAAGACGATTGATGATTTATGTTTGAATATGACAAGGATGTGAATATGATTGGGCACTAAACCTAATAGGCAAATACACATAAAGATAAGCAAGAAAAATAAGCTAAAACAAACGTAACAGCTAGAAATGGAACAAACACTTAAAACTTTTACTCTAAGACAGAAATAAGCTCAAATAAACTTAAGACGAATCAAATAAGCTAAACTAACTCTAAATAAGCAAATACAAAAAGCAATTAAGCTAAATTAAACAAGATAAACACAACAGTACTAACAACAGTACTAATAGTTTTAACTACCAGTACTAACTTGGAGTTAGTACTGCTAGGCTAAAGTTAGTACTGTTAGCTTAAGGTTAGTACTGCTAGGCTAACAAGACTTAAAGAAATAATAAATAAGCAAACAAGCTAAAACAGAAGTTCACCTAACCTTAATAAGCACTTAGTAATAGGAATAAGCAACTAGAATAAACTAAAATTAAGCGAGAAAAACTAAAACTGAATAAACGTCTTAGGATTTATTTGAAAAGGCAAATAGTTCTACTGAAGACAGTACACTAAAATAGCTAAACTACATCAAAAAGCTAAGGAAATAAAATAAGCTTAAATAAGCTTACTCCTAAAAATAGTGTAGGAAAATGGTTTAATCTACTCTAAAAAGCTAAGGAAATTTTAAACAAGCTGAAATAATAAGCTGGTAAGCTAAAATGAACTACCAGTACTAACAGTTTTAACTAACAGTACTAACTTGGAGTTAGTACTGGTAGCTTTAGTTAGTACTGCTAGTGAAAAATAGCAAAAATGAACTAGCAGTACTAACTAAAGAGTTAGTACTGTTAGTTCAAAATACCCCTTAAAGTTTTCACAAATCATTTTTCTTTTATTATTAAGCTGATTTGGTCCTTAATTATTAAAAACAGATTGTTAAATAACAAAATAGAATACTTATAAACAGGTTTTAGTCAATAATAAGCACTAATAAGCAGTTCTACAGTAAATAAGAAAACAAGAAAAAGAGAAACTTACAACACCCTTGCTCAAAACAGGGTCAAACAATGAATCTACAAGCTCTAGCTTGCATAAAACAAGCTAGTGAGAGTCCATAAGCCCATCCAGAACTGGCTTATCATCCATAACATAAGCTGTGGTATATTTGAGAGTGATATTTGTGGTTTTCTCTTAACTACTTAACTTTTGGTGTTTTTACTTAATGAAAACAGCTTATAAGTAAGCTGTGGTAATAGCTTTTTGAATACAGAACAATATGCTTAAGAAACTTAATACTGGTAATGTAAATTGACTTAAAAACTCAAACTTGCATTAAAACTTGAAAGGGTTACAAGATGAAAGTAAAAGCTGTAAATGACTGAAAATAAGCTAAGTTAAAAACTGAAATTAATTAAAAACTAAAAACTAGATAAAACTAAGATGCCTCAAAGGCTTACAAAAAGCTCTATTTATAGCCGAAGTCTTGGACTTGCAGCTTGTGCTTCTTTGTAGAGATAAAAACAAGTGTGCTTGTTGTGTGAGGAGAGTCTAAAGCAAATCCCAGCCTTTGATTTCTTTTGAGCTTCTTTGGAGACAATCTCAACCATCGAAATGCTTTGGGAATGGAGAGGGATTGCCAACATGGACTTTATACAGCTGGGGGGAAGTAGTAGGGTGGATGAAATGATTTTGGCTAGGGTGAGAAGTGGTTTTGCAGGGGAGAAGGTATGGGGCGACATACAAGTTGTAACTGGGATTTGGGGCGGGAAAGAAGACTTTTTGGGGGAGTAGGCAGTTTGGTCCCCTGAAGTCTTATAACTTAATTGTAATCTCTGCCCGGTTGGCAGTTTTGGCCCTTGTCTTTTTAATCTTTTGTAATACAACTTTAGGCTTGGCAGTTTTAGCCCCTCAAGTTGTATTTTCTTCATGCGGATGACTTTAGACTTCGACTTGACTTGGTCCTTTCCTTCCCGTGCTTGGATTTGTTTGTTTTTGGCTTTCTTTTTGCTCCTTTTCTTGAATATCCGTTTCCTGCACAATACAAATGCAAACATACAAATACAATGTATTTTTGGTACGTTTTTAGTCATTTAAGTCCGTTTATAGTGGAAAATGGTATGTGTAATTAGGCACATACCAAAATCCCCCATACTAAGGTATTGCCGTGTCCTCACGCAATGTTATGAAGTAAACACTTAAGAAAACTAAGAATCTCGATCCCCCTTGACTAATTACCTCGAAAAGTAGCAAAGTGTTCGCCAAGGGGAACTAAAGAATCAATAGCTTCGACAAGTCCCGTTTTCACCATTTTTTTATATGTACTCTAACTATACCTAATATTTTTAGATTTTTCCCTTTCTTTTTTTTATTTATATATATATATATTTTTTTTACTACTTGTTTGACTTCCTTTATTATATCAAAACTGGGATCATAGAATGAGAAGCGCCCATAGAATAATCTACGGATATCCTGACAGATAAATTCATCATCCCCGATTTTT
>BQNB010042612.1:0-46010 GCA_026074375.1 Tanacetum coccineum
GGAGGTTGTCAATTCCTTGTATGTAGATTAATATCATGGCAGTGCAAGAAACAGACAGTGGTTGCAAATTCCATAACAGAAGCTGAGTATGTGGCTGCTTGAAGTTGTTATGGACAAGTGCTTTAGATTCAGATACAACTACTTGATTATGGGTATAATTTTATGCATACCAAGATCTTTATTGATAATAACAGTACTATTTGCATAATTAAAAATCCTGTTTTTCATTAAAAAAACAAAGCATATAGAGATCATACATCTTTTATTAGAGATTGCAATGAAAAGAAATTGATTCAAATGGTCAAAATCCATACTGACAAGAATGTTGAAGATTTGCTTACAAAAGCTTTTGATGTAAGTAGATTTCAATATTTAATTGTTAGTATTGGAATGATGAATCTTTAAAGTCTTTTATCTCTTTATGTTTTTGTAGAGTTTTGTATAAATTAGTACTGTTATTCATGTCCTTAAAAGTTTTTGCTGTTAAGTATAATTAGTACTGCTGGTCATACTTAATACTGCTGAGTTACAACTGTTAGTTATACTTAATACTGCTAGGTATAATTAACACTGTGATAATTGTGAAAATTGCTATGGCTTGTGTTTTCTTGGTTTTTGGACTAACATTTTGCAGGAAAAGCAAAGACAAGTGTTAAATTGATGATGGAAAAGTTGTTTGGAATGGAATTAGAGTTTATGCTGGTGACTCAAAGTTAATGCTGCTAGGCATAACTTACTACTGTTGGTTCTAAGTTAATGCTGCTAGGCATAACTTACTACTGTTGGGTGAAAGTTAATGTTGTTGAGAGTATTTTCATAAATACTTCTATTAAGGGTTTCAATTAGTCATTTAATCAATTTCATACTTTCGTAAACTCTCTAATCACAAACCCTAACTCAATTTTATCATCCATCATCAAAACCCAACACAAATGACGACTCTAAAGTTTGCAGATACTCATAACATGGTCGCATTTTTGTCTAAACCCGCAGCAAGTGATGGGTTTGAACAAATTGTGGATTTTTTGAATGCATAACCTATAAGATATGCATTAACGGTTAATCCCACTATATATATATCTCTTGCATTGAACAATTAGGGTCTACTGGCATGGTCAAAACTATCAATGAGGAAGTACAGTTGCATGCCCTAGTAGATGGCAAGAAGATAATTATCTCTAAAGCATTTGTGAAAGGAGATCTTAAACTAGAAGATGAGGAAGGTATTGCTTGTTTACCAAACTCTACCATTTTTGAACAACTTGCATTGATGGGATATGATAAAATTTCACAGAAGCTCACTTTTTATAAGCTATTCTTCTCTCCACAATGGAAATTTTTGATTCATACTATTCTACAATGTGTAAGTCCAAAGACTACTGCATGGAATGAGTTTAGTAGCACTATGGCATTTGCTATTATCTGCTTAGCAACAAATCAGAAATTCAACTTTTCAAAGTTCATTTTTGAAGGTATGGTCAGAAACTTGGATAATGTGTCTGTGAAATTTTTGATGTATCCAAGGTTTCTACAAGTGTTTTTGAATCAACAACTTGATGGGCTGCCAACTCATAAGAGAATTTATAATGCACCCTCTTGCACTAAGAATATTTTTGGAAATATGAGAAGGATAGGCAAAGGTTTTTCTAGTAGAGTAACACCTTTATTTCCAACAATGGTGGTACAAAACCAAGCAGAATTGGGTAAAGGTTCTACAATTCCAACTGATCCCCATCATACACCCACCATTATTTAATCATCTACTCAACCTCAAAACACACAAAAACCTAGGAAGCCTAGAAAGGACACTCAGGTACCTTAGCTTAGTGATCCTAGTGAAAAATGTTGCAGATGAGGCTGTCCATAAGGAGTTGGGTGACAGTTTGGTAAGGGCTGCCACTACTACTTCTAGCTTAGAAGCAGAGCAGGAAAATGGTAACATAACTAAGACCTGATCCAAGGCAACACCTAATGAATCTAGTTCCCTAGGAACTACTTTAGGTGGTGGTCCCAGGTGCCAAGAAACCATGGGGGATACTATTGCTCAAACTAGGTTTGAGAATGTATATAAAGTTTCCAATGATTCATTGCTCGCAAGAGGTAACACACTTCGAAGTGATGAGGATAGACTTAAATTTAATGAATTAATGGAATTGTGTACCACTTTTCAAAAGAAGGTTCTTGATTTGGAGAAGACAAATACCACTCAAGCTAATGAGATTGTTAGTTTGAAAAGGAGGGTCAAGAAGCTTGAAAAGAAAAGAAGTTCAAGAACTCATAAGCTGAAGAGACTATACAAAGTTAGTTTGAGGGCTAGGGTAGAATCATCTGGTGATGAAGAAGATTTAGGTGAGGATGCATCCAAACAGGGAGGAGGATTAATGCTATTGATGTAGATGAAGACATTACCCTAGTTAAAAACTTCAAAACCCAAGGTGAAAGGGATTGTTTTTCAAGAGCCAGGTGAATCTACAACAACAAAATCTACAACAATTTCTTCACTTAATTGACTAAAATGTAGGAAAAAGAAAACTAGACCAAAAAAGAAAGATTTAAGCCTTAAATACACTAAACATTATACGGGATTCAATCCATTCTTTAAAAATCCAAATTTTGCAATTTTAACACGACGAAAGGTAAATCTAATTTTTACTAGGTTCTAAAAGTTAAAGAATATTTTCTAAAAAAGAATTATATTGTTTTTGACTTTTTTATTAATTTTTTATGAATTAAAATGGTTTTAATGAAATTAAATGTTTAAAAATACTAAACTATTTATAAAAATTCTGAAAAAAATAGCAAAAGTAGCTTGAACAATGAGGGATCTAATAAAAATAAGCTTGTGAAAACCGTTTATCAAATAAGCAGTGAACTAAGCCGAAAACGGCTTATAAACTAAAAAGCCTAAAACTACTATAAAGAATAAATTTTACAAACTTAAACTGAAAAAGTCTCAAGGGCGAGTTGGTAGTGCATGTGGTGTGTATAAAACGTTTGGTCGAATAGGGGTGAGGTCTCGGGTTCGAGTCCTGCTCACCCTTGACTTCCCCTAATTCCCAAATGTTTTTTACATGCCATTTTTTAAAACTTTTAGTGGATTAATAATAATACTTTTGTAAAACAAACATTTTTTATTAACCACGAATAAGCACTAAATAAGCTGTCTAAAAGAAGAATAAGCCTAAACTTCACTAAGCTATGAAAATGCTAACTGTTGGGCTTTTTAAGCTATTAAGCTAGAAGAAGGGCTAATAAGCTGAAAAATAACTAAAAAGCTATACATGATAAGCATAAACAAACAAAAATAAGCAAATGAGTTAAGCTAAAATAAGCTAGAAAATGACAGATTAACAAAAGAGTTTTAACACTAAAATTTTTAAGCTAGAATGAAAATAAGCTTAAATAAGCTCTATCCTAATGAAAATAAGTTGAATTAAGCTAAATATGTCCTAATGAGCAACACTAAACCTAAATAGCAAAGAAATAAGCAAAATAAGTTAAATAACAAATGTCCTTTTGGCCAAAAACTGATAAGCAAAAAAAGGCCACTATAGGGAATTTTATTAGCTTAAAAATACGCTGCAAAGGATCCTTATGGCTTACAGGATTATACCACTCAGAAGAAATGGCCAAAAAAGCTTCAATAAGCAACAAAGAAAAACAGCATTTTGAAACTCAAATAAGCACTTAAAAAGCTTCATGAAAAGGCTATCTCACACTGACTTAACACTTAGACAATTTTGATAACTTTTACAATATTAACAAAAATCACACTTTTGAGCTTAAAAACTAAGCACACCAAACAGATCCTTATGACTATATAACCTGCAAACAGATTAATTTAGACCTCAAAGAACAATAATCAAACACTCATAAAGCATTTTAAATTCAGGAAGCAACAATAAGCAAATAAAAAAGCCATTTATCAAAATTTTTTCAATATTAGCAAATACTTGACAGTTTTGGTATAAACACATATAAACAAATGCAGGCTATAGAGATTGTTTATAACTCTGTTTTAAACACTGCTTAAAATAAAAAAAAACACAAAAACAAACAATAAGCAAAAGCACAATCAAAAAAGCAACTAAAATTAGCTATAAACCAACAGTTTCAAGCATCAAACTCTTAACACCTTGAAAATGAGATTTAAACACTTAAAAACCTAAACAAACTGAATTTTAAGACTAATTAAAGCTAAGCTTAACTGACCCAAGAGTAAAGATGCAATTTTGACCCATTTTGACCCATTAAACAGGTTAAACCAAACACCCCTTTAAAAACTATTTTAGCTTTTTTAAAGAGATTAATGCTTATTTAAAGCACAAATTCAAAAGACCAGATGTTAAATAAGTAAAACAAGCAATATTAAGCAAATCTTAATAACAAATAAACACTCCAATAAGCTGAAACAGATTATGCAAGTAGATAAGCTATTTAAGACAGATTTTAAAGAACACTTGCACAAATGAAATTTTAAACTACAACTAAGCATTCATAAGCATTAGACATCATAACAAAGCACAAATAAGCAAATAAGAAAAGGCAATAAGCAACAATAAGCAGTTCTAGAGTAGATAAGCTAAAAATAGATAAAAGAAGACTTACAAAAGTCCAAGCTTTTGTGAATCACTAAAGTACCCAAATTAGTTCATAAACATCCTATAGCTTATCCACATAAGCACTAACCCATGGCCATCCAATATTTACCATGCTCCATGAGAGTTTCTTGATATTTTTGGTATTTTATAGATTTTTATAAGTAAATCAGTTAATAAAAGTGATAAAATAGTAAACAAAGGCAAAGATATTAAGAAGCTAAAGCTTAGTGAAGCTTTTAGGTCAGATCAATAAGCTGCATCATAGCTTAAAAAGCTTAACAGGTTATATTAAATGATCAAACACAGAATCTTAAGAACAATACCTCAAACTTTTCATTAAAAACTTAAACTTTTACAAGGAATTTGAAATACAGAATAACTTTAAAAACTTAAATAAAAACTACACTTAAAAAGAGACTAAAAAAACTTAAAAAAACTCTTTTTCACCACAAGGGTTAAGCCCTCTATTTATAGGCCGGATAGAAGGACCTAGATCCTTGGCTTGGTTTTCTTGTGTGAGAGGAAAAGCCAGGCATAATTTGGCCTTCAATTCAATTGTGCTTCTTTAAAATCATCTTAGCCCTTGGATGTGTCCACGTAATCATTCCCCAATGATTGCCTTGGATCGCCAACGTGTCAGAGCCCAAATACGTCACTCATTGCATCATTATTGGCTTCTAGAAGGGGTTTTAAGTGGGTTTAACCTCGGGGTAAGAGTAATTTTGGGGATGGAGGGTGAACAGTAACAATGGGGGTGTGAGCGGGAAAAGGGGTTGCCTGTTTGTTTGATTGGTGCAGGGTGAAAGTTTAGGGGATTGGCAAGAATGGCCCTTCACTATGTATAAGTGTGTTGCAAAGACAGTCCATATTTCTTTCATATGTGGCCCTTTTGGTTATGAATGGTTTGCACCGTTAGTCCTTAAAGGACTAACAGGGTAAAGGTTAAGGGGTAACGGGTGTTGACAGGAGTTATAAAAGGTGATGGGCTTGGTGTTTGGGCTGGTGTTTTAAAAAGAAGGGTGTTGGGCTTTTTGGAGGTTTTAGGCTTATAAAGTTTGAAAATTATAAGTGGGCTGTCCCGGGCCTACTAGGTGGGTACGGGTAGGCCCACTTTTGGCAATTTAGGTTTTTGGGTTTAGTTTTCAATGCTCTTTCCAATGCCTCATCCTGGGGTTGACTTTGAATTTTTGACTTTTGTTGACTTTGACTTGGCTTTGATTTTGACTTCTCTTTATGCTCTTTTCGTTCTCGTGCTCGGTTTTGTCGATTTGGCTTCTATTTTTTTTTTTTTTTTTTTATTTTTTTTCTTTTTTTATATTTTGTCTATTTATTAGATATCCATTACCTGTACAATACAAATGCAAAACATACAAATACAATGTATTTCTGGTACGCTTTTAGTCATTTAAGTCTGGATTTAGTGGATAAAGGTATGTCTAATTAAACACATACCAGTAACACACTTCAAAGTGATGAGGATAAACTTAAACTCAATGAATTGATGGAACTATGTACCAATTTACAAAAGAAGATTCTTGATTTGGAGAAGACAAAGGACACTCAAGCTTATGAGATTGCTAGTTTGAAAGGAGGGACAAAAAGCTGAAAAGAAAGAAGTTCAAGACTCATAAGCTGAAGGCAGGGACTATAAAAGTTGTTTGAGTGATTAGGTGAATACTCTGTGATGGAAGAAGTTTAGGTGAGGATGCATTCAAACAGGGGAGGATTAATGCTATTGATGCAGATGAAGACATTACCCTGGTTAATATTCAAAATGTAGATGAAGAAATGTTTGATGTAGATGCTTTAGATAGCGAGGAAGTATTTATTGCAGGGCAAAATGAAAATGTTGTTTGGAAGGATGATAGTGATGTGCATCAAAGTTGTATCGCACAACAACTATTACAATAACACATTGAAGAAATTACTTTTGGCTAAGCACTTTGCTACATTAAAAGTTCAGAACCCAAGGTGAAAGGGATTGCTTTTCAAGAGCCATCTACAACAACAACTACAACAATTTCTTCACAACAATCGCAGGACAAGGGTAAAGGAATAATGATTGAAGAACATGTGAAGCCTATGAAGAAGAAAGTTCAAATCATGCTTGATGAAGAAATTGCTTTAAAACTACAAGCTGAATTTGATGAAGAAGAAAGACTTGCAAGAGAGAAAGCTGAAAAATAAAAAGAAGCCAATATTGCTTTGATTAAATAATGGGATGATATTCAAGCAAAGATTGATGATGATCATAAATTGGCTTAAAGAATACAAGCACAAGAACAAAAAGAGTTGTCTGAAACAGAAAAGGCTACATTATTTCAACAACTCTTAAAGAAAAGAAGAAATCATTTTGCAGCTAAAAGAGCAGAAGAGCAAAGACTTGAAGAACAAATAGGGTTTGATTATATTCAAGATATGTTTGATAGAGCATTCAAAAGGGTAAATACATTTAAAGACTTTAGAACAGAGTTGGTGGAAGGAAAAGAAAAGAGAGCATGAGAAGAGCTGATACAAGAGAGTTCAAGAAGCAAAAGGTGGATGATGACAAAGAAACAGCAAAGCTTTGAAGAAGAGGTAACAATTGATGCTATTCATTTGGCTGTTAAGTCTCCAAGGATTGTTGACTAGAAGATCCACAAAGAAGGAAAGAAAAGCTATAATCAAATAATAAGAGCTGATGGAAAATCTCAAATGTACATGATCTTTAGTCACATGCTTCAAAGTTTTGATAAGGAAGACTTGGAAACTTTGTACAAGTTGGTAAAAGCTAAATAAAAGTCAACAAGACCAGTGGAAGACTTGGATTCTATATTATGGAATAATTTGAAAACAATGTTTGAACCACATGTAGAAGATACAGTATGGAGGAATCAACAAGACTACAAAGTGTTGAGTTAGAAGCTGTATAACTCCTGTGGAGTACATTTCTTGAGGATGCAACATGTGCAGATTTACATGCTGGTAGAAAAGAGATATCCCCTTACACCACCTACAATTACAGATATGCTGAACAAGAAGCTTCAGGTTGATTATTTCAGTGAAATGGCATATCAGCTTCTTAAACTTCTCACAAAATAGCTTAAGAATCAATGAAGTGTTTGGAAGCATCCTCCTGGTGATTATGGAGCTTTTAAATGAAGAAACTTGATGATTTTGGAGATAAATATCAAGTTTAGGGGATGATTGTTGGGATTAAAAGCCTTCTTAATGCTGCTAGTATTACTGCTGCTCATATCAGAGTTAATGCTGCTTAGTTGTGTTAGTACTGCTCAAGAACTTCAAAGAAAAATGCTAAGTGTTTACTACTTCGGGATTACTTGGGCTTTCGCCCGATACACGTGACCGGTTAGCTTACATTTAAAGCTCGTTTACCCGTCTAGGTATATTAATTAATGACTATACTAATATAGATAAATAGAATGAACTTCCATGTTCGACATAAATTTTTGAGGCTAACAATCTCCCCCGAAGTGAGTTCATTGTGACACTCCTTCGTGAGATCAATGAGATTGCTTTTGTCGTTAAGCTCTTATGATCTTTGTCTCTGTCAACGTTGTAGGCTTGTTCCTTCATGCTTTATGATCTTGATCTTGATGCCTTTTTTCATTGTCTTTTGACTCGAACTTTGCGTCTGATATCTTTAAATCTTTATCCTTCGTCTTGAACGTCAATGCCGCCTTGCGATCTTGTATCTGACCACCATGATCATACTTTACATCATCTGAAAGCTTGCCTAACAATAAAACGGATAGACTTGATATCTTTTAAGTAAGATCTTGTATATCATGAGTTTGTGCGGAAGTCTTTGTCTTTAATTCTGGAGCTTTCAGATCTTAAATCTCGATGCTTAAAGTATGCTTGTATTTGAGCATGAGCATATTGGTAATAAATCCGACTTTGGTTGGAATAAGGCATCCACCATCTCCATCTTTATGACCTGGAATAAATAGTACAATAAAGCGTGTGGGGCGAATATGGCTTTGTTCATTCGTCCAGATTTGGTTAGACTTAACCTTTGGATATGTAGGACCGTTTTATAGTATAAAACTGTACTGTGTATAAGGGTAAATTCAAAGAATCTACTTGACAGGTTTCCATCCTCTAATCGTAGGATCTTTCTAAACACAGATGTATTAGATATACATGCTTGCTAGTTATCATTACCGGAACGTCTCAAAGCGACAACATGGTAAAGTGAATCAAAGTTACTATTCATTACCGATTAAGCCTCAATTCATTTACTGGAACAAGTTTAAATTTCACATTGAATCGCACATCGATTCTTTACAGTTGACACCAGTTTGATTCATATAGAATCTCGCAGTCATCTACCAAGAGCTTGTTTGATGCTGGCTCAAGCAGGATTCCTCTTCACACTGTGAATACCTTAAGTATCCACTCGGATGGTCTTAGCACAACACAAGGTTAATCTAGGACTCTTGTTTAATAGCTTGTGAACTTATTGGTATTCACAAGTGTTAGTAATGGAATGTGTCATAATCGAGATTTATTAGGGATTCTCTTGCTCTAGACTCTATTAGTGCGTTTGGTTTTAGATATTCGTAGCTGGAGCAGACTGCCACCTATTCAATATCAACCTGACTCAAGTAAAAAGACAATATAAGTTCGGTGTATCTCCATGAACAAATTAGAACAAGTTTCCTGTTAAGAGAAACGCCAAATGGCTGGAAGGGGGGGGGGGGGGGTTGTGTATTGGCATAACTGGTCCATGATGTCGTCTTTCAAATGTCAGCAATCAACATTGTGATTCTAAATAGCATATGTATTGACCCGAATCTGCCTAAGTTGTGGTAAGGGCACTTTCTTTAGACCTTTAACCAACATTTCCTTTTTAACTCTTCAACCCCTTAATGCTTACCAAGGACGTCATTACAACACCTTGTTGTGATTGTCCAGTGTTAGCTCATCTTAGTTATGGCATTCATCCTTATACACATTCATCCCTCCAATCATACCTAAGGACTGCTATTTTCTAACATGGAGTGTCCTTGGTAGATTCCCTCCGTTTTCTGGTGCATTCACAGGACAAATCCCTAACCTTACCACCTTATAGACTTCAAATTCATCGGTAAATTAGATGTAGTAGGGGATGAGATCGTAACCATTAGAAAAAAACCCAAACATTTTTTCAAAGATATCAAGCTCATTGAGTCGAATAAGAATCACTATTATTTTCAAGATCACATTTTAAATACATTTCTCCCCTTATTTTTAAATACTAATCCACTTAGTTTTTGAAATTCTTTGTGATTTAAAATTTGTCATGAAATACCATGGGGAAAACTTTTACTTAGCATTAATTACATGGAACATAAACTTGCTCCCCCTCGATTTTACATATGTTTGACACCAAAAACAATGATACCAAGTTGTAAAATGAATATAAAATTGAGGGTTAGCATTGTTGAGCACACAATTTTGAAAGATTATGAATTGTCATTGAAGAATTCTTGAAAAATTTATGCTCAACCACCTAATCATCTTATAACAATTCCAATCTATTATAAAAGTCATTATTATTCGACGATGTAATACGGACCTTTATACATGGCTGTATGAAAACATAAGCAATGTCATTAATGATGTATCCAACAAACAATAAAACATTGATTTTCAGACAACCACCCCCCTCAAACAATGACAATTTATAAAAAATGACACCAAATGTAAGAATCAATGTCCATGTAAAACAAATATGAGGTGATGGGTGTTCTGTAACACACAATTTTGAAGGAATTTTGAATATGTACATTGAAAAAATTCTTGAAAAATTGTGTACAACTGTTTTGAAACAACAAATGTTAGAAGACTCTTTACTACCGCTAAGATAAGCGCACTTATGCGTACGACTCTCCTTTGTCAATCGGGACCCAAGTGCAATCTGAGATTGATACACAATTCAAATAAGAAAAATAGAAATGACATGATTTTAAAAACATTTGTAAACTCCTGTGTCGCAACTCATTTACACGCCCGTGGTCGCTATTAAACAACAATTCTAGTACGTATATGTTATCAATATCCAAGAGAACCATGTCGAGAAGAATATTTTATGAAACATTTTCCTGAATGTTTTGATTTGTTATTTCTTATTTGAAATTTTATATTTTGTAATTTTACTTCTTTTTCAAAAATATAACATGGTGATGTTTTGATGAAGTATCAAGCAGATTCATTAGTCAGAGCCTCCCTTCTGCTAGAGTCTAACATCTCATACCAATTTCGCCTGACAAGATACTGAAACCGTATCGTTAGATAGGGCATTTAGTAAACATAATCAGCCAATTGTATTCAGATCTAACAAAGTACAATAACAAATATTATCGTTTTCAACATGTTCTTTGATGAAATTATACCGAGTATGGATGTGCTTGGTACGGGAGTGCTGCACGGGGTTGCATGAGATTGCTATGGCTGACTGAGATGTCCGCAACACAACCGGTAATTTTGTTCTAGTTGAAGCCAAATCTGAAGCTATTCCTCATAACCACATTACTTGAGCACAACTTGCAGATAACTCCACGTATTCATCCTCTGCTGATGACATAGCAATACATCTTGCTTCTTTGACATCCAGCTAACTAACTTATCACCTAAGGACTGGGTATTCCACCATAATGCTTATGCAGTATCAACGCAACCAGCAATGATCGCACTGAAAATGCTGTTAATCAAAGCCAGACCCTTCAGATACCAGAGTCTCATGTTAATAGGTACCCCTTAAGTATTGAAAGATCTTTTAACCTCTTTGAGGTGCCTTTTCAGTCGGTCTTGCTTGATATCTTGCACAATAACATACAACTTGCAACTATGTCTGGGTCTACTAGAAGGTCGAATACATGAGTGACCCTATTTACTATGGTAGTCGTTTGGTCAACTGGTCCAACCCCACCATAATCTGCATACTAATTTAGGTTTCGTATTCCATTGTGTGTACCAGTTTTTGTTTTTGATGCTTTGTCGCTTTTTCCATGCCAGGTTTTTAAGAATCTCTAGTATATTTTGCCTGAATGATAAAAATACAGCGTATGGGATTGGTGGATATGAAGTCCCTAAAAGGAATTATTCATTTCCCCCATTAAGGACATCTCAAATCTACTGTGCATTAATTTTCAAAACGTCTAGAAAATTTTAAGGTTTGTGAACCAAAAATAATGTCACAGCACGTTAAATTTGCACAAGTAGAAAGTCCTCCCGTTTTATAACATGAATAGGGTCGGTCAATGATCCTTTAGTAAAAACTTATAGAAATCGGGACTTTGAGATTTCCATCATACCAGTCTCTCGGAGCATGTTTTAATCCAATATAGCTTTCCTTAGACGGGTACACTTTTTCAGATGAACAGGATCAACGATCCGTCAGGTTTGTGGCAACATAAACCTCCTCCATCAATGGACCATTAAGAAATGATGTTTACACGACCATCAATAAATTGGAAAAAGACTTTGTGTCAGCATAAGCGACAAAAATCCAGACAGCCGACCAAGCGAGCAACTGGAGCAAATGATTCTTCGAAATCAATACCCTCTTCCTGAGCATAACCCTTTGCTACAAAGTCGAGCTTTATGTTCGAATTCTAGTTTTGTCTTCTCCTTTTTGTTTTTTCCATAACCAATTTAGCTGATTTACGTTCTTACCAAAGGTTTCACGAGTTCCCAGACTTGTATCCTGTCAAACTAATGTAATTCTTCCTTGCCATTGCTTCTATCCATGCAGAATCAGCCATTGCGTCCTTAATGTTTTTCGGTTCAACAATACTCACGGTGAGTGCGAACATACACATTTCAGGATCTGTTGCAATTTTTGAGTCTCTTGTTTGCACAGGCTGGATGGAATTTCCACGAAACTTGAGTAACGGTGATCTATATTGTCCATCAGGTATTCGGAATCTTTGAGGTTGAATGAAGGTATGCACATTTGAATTAACCAAATTGCGTTGAGGAAGACTCAGCATTTTCTATACCGGTGTAACAGAAAGGAATTGGTAAATTCAGCTTTTGATTATCGTTGTTTTCCTCAGCATGAACATTTGTTGGAGTTGTCAGTTCTGATGTAGGGTGAATATGCGTTGAAGGTAGTGTGTCTTTTTGAATAGAATTATCGGTGGGAGAAGAAGACTTGTTGACACGAGAATACCAATACTTAGAAAAATTCATCATACAAAGGAGCGAAAAAAAGATCAACTCCTTTTTGATGGAACTGTTGTATCTGCTGAAGGAGAAACATTTTTGTCGTTCTGGTGTGGTGGTCAGGGTTAGGCTTCATAATCTAACGCCTTTTGTCGTTGGGGAACGAGACTTGAAGTGTCATTAGCAACATACGTCTCTGACATCTCTTGATCTCATAAAATCTAAGATGTATGATTCAACTATCAATCTTTTCTCTTTTATAGATACGATTATTCCCGTTGACAGAGTGGATTAGACCCACCAAAATGCTGGATCCCCTTTTTCTTTCATCTTATCCAAGTTTTCACCATCTCTGGTTAGGTAACACGTACAACCAAAGTGAGTGAAGGTGTTTAATTGAGGGTTTTCTATCATTAATGATGTGATATGCCGTTTTCTCATGAGTTGGGATGATGATTGATCTGTTTTGAGTATAGCATGCGGTTGCAATTGCTTCAGCCCAAAAGAATAAAGGAAGTTTAGAAGCCGAAAGCATCGTTCGAGCAGCCTCAACGAGAGTGCGGTTTCGTCTTTCGACAACGCCGTTCTGTTCAGGTGTTCGAGGTGTAGAAGTTTGATGCTCAATTCCTTCTTCTTTAAAGAATGCATTAAGTGTCTTGTTTAAGAACTCAGTGCCTCTGTCAGTGCGAACAGAAATTACTAGGGCTTGAAGATTTCTTTGGATCATCATGAGAAAGTCTTTTAAAACTTCTGGTGTTTCATCCTTGGAACGTAGAAAGAGTGTCCAAGTATATCTGGAGATCTCGACAATTACCCGAATACATTCTTACCCATTAATGCTAGCAACCCGCATTATACCACATAATATCATATAAGCAAATTTAAACCGAACCCTTTGAAACATGAACAGTCTTTGACTTAAATAAACTTCCAGTTGCTTTATTCACTATCACAAGAGGAAACATAGTTGAGTCCTTTGACCTACTTCAATTTATGGTAAACCAATCACAACAAATCCCCCCTTACTTTGAAATCAAGTTGATGTAGTCGAAGTTGAGATGAGAAAGTCTTCGATGCCATAACCATGCTTGAGTTGGTGATGCTTTAGCATAGACAATTTGAGTTGATGAATTGTATTCTTGAAAAGAAATTAAGTATAGAGACAGTTTCCACGATTATACGGTTAGTAATCCGTTTCCCTGAAGATCTCTAACAAAACACGTAGATTTCCGAAATGCAACCTCCAAATCCGCATCACATAATTGACCAACCAAGAAAAGATTGCGATTGAGAACTTCGACGTAGTAAACCTTGTTGATCATAATATTTCCTTGAAGACCAAAACTCCATGAACCAGAATTGAGCACATTGTGGATCATTGCAAAACAAACGGTACCTAAATATTTTCAACAAATTTGCACAGCAGTGATAGATTGCTCGTCAGTGTGTCTTTGTACATCCCGAGTCAACATGAATAGGAATGAGTTTGTACAATCTGCAAGAGAACTTAGAGGACAATGTAATACATGACAAAATTAGATCCGCTAAAGTGTTTGTGAGTTTTAAGACATTAGTTATCCTAGATACATTATCTATGGCAAAACTAACTGTCTTAGTCACACTACATTCCAATCTTTAGTGTAGCCCATTCCTTTATTGTCTAGAACCCATGTATATGCTGATGGGCATTGTTGTGCTATCCACCATTTCCACGCCTTACTAGTTCTCTTATATAGCATCCTATAGTAACTCTTAGAATTTGTGGTAGTGGATTCTGATGCAACTGTTTTCTTATTGGTTGTTGACAACACAGAGTTGTGTCGCTTGACCTTTTTGGGCTTTCTAGTACTAATATGCACTACATTAGGCTTCTTAGTTCTAGCATTCACGTCATTCAAAAACTTAGAAACACAAGCATCATGATTCGAATTAAACACACATTTTCCACAAGTAGCACAAACAACATTAACATTCGAAGTTCTAGAATTTAAACTGTCATTACACGTAAGTTACAAGATTTGTTTTGATTAAATACGAGAAATCCTAAGGGAGGAGGTGGCTTCTACTTAAGTCTTTTAAATATAACTTCACTTGACTAGTGTTTGGCAGGACCTTATCTTTCATTTGATTGCTCCTAGGCTGTGGTCTGCTAACATTAGTTCTGTGAGCTACTCCTGTAGATGTAGAACATAGGATTGAGTATTCCTATAAACAATAAAAAAAACAAAAAAAAAAAAAAAAAAAAAAAACGAAAGAAAAATAAAAAAAAAGTCGAGTCAGCTTGGTGACTCTAGTCTCTGTTGTACTACTTGTCAATATGATACATTCCTGGTTTAATACATTCTTGGGTTTTCTTACAGCTTGCGTTGCTGTTTGAGGCAAATTCTGTAGAGTGATTGGTTTTGATAAACCCTCTGACTCATTAGTTTTTGAAACCGACTTTTTTTTTTGCAAAATGTGTTCTCTTAAAAGAGTCTAAAAAAGGAGTCGGTTTTCCTAAAACTGATGGTTTTGGAATCCGTTGAGCATTTGGTTGTCGAATAATAGATAGTTTATCAAACTTAGTGTCTACAGATTTTCCTTTGCATTTGTCAATGAGTTTCTTTAACTCACTGATTGCAATGTTCTTGTCTTGCATTGAGCTTTCCAATCATTTATTTCTCCAAAAGTATTGTTCATGTTTCCTTTCCAAATAACATTTACGCTTTTTCATGTGCAAACTGTGTCATTTTTCAGTTGTTCTTGACATTGTTGTAAAGCGATTTCAAGAGAAATTGAGTGTTTTTCTAATTTAGTAAAACTTCATAAAAGCTCAGTGTAAATCTCTTTACTTACAAATT
Source organism: Tanacetum coccineum (assembly GCA_026074375.1). Taxonomy (NCBI): domain Eukaryota; kingdom Viridiplantae; phylum Streptophyta; class Magnoliopsida; order Asterales; family Asteraceae; genus Tanacetum; species Tanacetum coccineum. Next base: position 15,596 of record BQNB010042612.1, read on the forward strand.
TCAGTAAGTTCAGAAAGCTTTGTGCAAGACAGACACAATACCCTGACTTTATGAATATATAAGCATTTGTTAGGCAAATTTGTAGGTACTGCTGGCAGATAACAAAGTACTGCTAGTTATATAAAAGTACTGCTAGTGTTTAAAGTACTGTTAGTATAAAGTCAAAGTACTGTTAGTATAAAGTCAAAGTACTGCTTATAACAGTTTTAGAGTTCTAGAAGGATTGTATTAGGAGAAGATAAGTATGACAGGTTGTAAGCCCAATAGGGTTAGTCCTTGATGTCTATAAAAGGACCCCTTGGAAGGCATAGTTAGATACGAGAACAAGTATTAGAACAAATCTTAGAAGAAGATTTGGCAATTAGTATTATTAGTGTTTTAGGGATCTGCAAAGTTAGGCAGGTTCAAGGTGTGATAATAAAAGTAATCTTTTGATTATTGCTGTGTGTTCTTCTTAATATTATCAATTAGATTCCGCATAGTTGATAGTATTCATTGTCAGCGTTTCATAGTTATTATCTTGGATTTATTCTAGTAGTAAATATCCTTTACAAAAGCTAAAGGTACAACATATTAGAGTCAACGATCCTACAAAGTGGATATCAGAGCTTGTGAGGAACACTGATTAAGAAGAACTATGTAAGATCCAAAATCTTCCAAGAACACTAACGATGTCTGAAGCTAAAAGGCCACCCTCCTGCCTCATCTGTCACTGCACTACGAATTCCAATCATCAAGAAGGGTGAGTATGACCTATGGTGCATGAGAATGAGACAGTATATTGCAATTACTGATCATATTCTATGGGATATAAAATCCTAATGGAAACCAGCTACAACAAACCATCTTCTTCCTCAAGACAACCTTCTGCACCAAAAACCTCAATTGTTGTCAATGCTAGGAGAAACAATGAGAAAGCTCTCAACATATTGCTCTCTGCAATACCAGATAGACATCTCTTGAGCTTCCATGATGCTCAAGATGCCAGGAGTTTGTGGGCTGCTATAAAAGCAAGATTTAGAGGAAATAAGGAATCTAAGAAGATGTAGAAAAATCTCTTGAAAAAACAGTTTGAGACCTTTGTTGTTGGAGCCAGAGAAGAGCTAGACTCTGCATATGAAAGATTTCATAACATTATTAGTATGCTAGAGTTGTATGATGCTAAGGTATCCTGTGAATATGCAAGAGTTTAAACATTTCTCAGAAGTCTACCACTGTGTGGCAAAGGTGGTTGCCATACAAGATTCGAGTACAACCTGGATTAGATGAATTGGGACTTTGATGATCCTTTATAACAACCCGAAGGAATATGACCATCGAGTTGAAAGGTGGCTTTAAGTTTCACATTCATAAAGTATGCGCTTTCATGTCTGCTGAAATCAAAGGCAGTACTTCTAGACAAAGTACTGCTGATGATAAATCTGAAATCATCACCAAAGGGTATGCTAAGGATTCATCAAGCAAGTTGAAAGAAACTCTCAACTCTTCTAATGATAATTCTGAAATCGTATGTTCCTTTTTGCTCAACAAGCTTCTATGCCTAAAACTCATGATGATGAAGACTTGCTGCAAATTGATGATGATGTTATGGAAGAAATTGACATCAGATGGCAAGTAGCTAAGATAACTGCAAGAATAAGAAAGTTCATGAGAAAGACAGGAAGACCCATAGACCTTAAGCCTAAAAATGGAATCACCTTTGACAAGTCAAAGATTGAATGCTTTAACTGTCAGAAGTTGGGTCACTTTGCTAGGGAATGCAAGTTTGCTAAATATCAGGCAAACAGAGCAAATGGAAGTAAGGAAAAGAGAATTGTACCCATTGAAGATTCAAACTCAAAAGCTATGGTAGCAAAAGACAGCCAAGGTGAAATTGACTGGACCAAGGAATTTGATGATGATCCTGTGACTTTTGCTATGGTGGCACTAAATGGGATTGAAAAAGATGATTGGAGCATAGAGATTGATGCAGACCATGTGGATCTTGGACAAGATGGACTTGGAGTTTTTGACTGGAGCGAGGAAGCTGATAATGCACCAGTTGCTCTTGCTTTGATGGCTACAAGCTCAACCGATTCTTCTAACTCAGACGTACCCTACTGTTCTAATTGCAGTAAATCTTATAAAAAATTATTGAATGATTATCAAACTGAAAGAGATAATTTTCAAAGAGCAAGGTTAGAAATTCAGGGATATCAATTGAGCTTAGAATCATTAGAGGTCATAATTAGAACACATGAAAAGAATGAATACGCATGGGGTGATAAATATGAACAGATGGAGTATGATTTAAAAATGAGGGATTGGAAATTAGGTGAAAAACAAAAAGAGTTTGATAATGTCATAAAAGAAAGGGATGAATTGAAAGAAAAACTTGAAAAATGGAGCAATGCTACTCTATTGCAAACTGAAATCCTGAACAAACAAAAAGTTTTGTCTGATAAAACATGTATAGGATTTGGAGTTGAATATAGTAGTAGTGAGGAAAGCAATAATTCATCTGGGGATGAAACTTTGATTGGTCCTTTGTATGAAAATTTCAAAAGAGAAAAGGCATACAAAGCAGTACCTCCACCCATAGGTACAATTATGCCAAAGTGTTTCTCCATGTGAGAGGTGAATTGACTAAAACGTCCCAAATTAAAGTTTGTCTTGACATCTTAATATTTGAGTGTTTCACCTTGTTGTAGCCTTTCGATGCTTTCCTACATTTCTTAGCGTTCTTACAAAGCAATCAACATTTGAGTATATTTCCAACATCAATTCATTATAGGTTGCCAATAAATGAGGTGGTGCGAGGTAGTAATTTATAGGGCAGAGAAGAGGAAGAATTTGTAAATATATTCCCCAATCATTGTACACTGGAGTATGCCATCATGGCCCTCTAATGAATGTCACACGGATCGATTCTTTAGTAGAGAAGACCCACCCGGTTGAAAGGCTCCACGTGGCCATTTGGAATAGCCTCATTCACACGCATTCATATTGTCCCTTGGATTATATCATTTGTAAGACATAAATGAAATTTTGAGAATTATAAAAACTCCCGCCACGTGTCTAAATACAATTTGCCCATTTTTACACTAGTGGAAGGTCATGTGAGACCCAACCATTTAATTTGCACGCACATTTGCTGACGTCATGGTGACGTCACTCCAATATTAATAACACATTTATTTTGGACTTGGTTATGGGCTTAAGTTGGGATTGGGCTGGTCTGGCCTATCAAATGGGTTACGGGCTGGCCCAATAAAATCCAAGAGCACCGTTGGACTTGTTTTTTCGTGCTCTTCCAATGGCATGCTCGGGGACTTTTCACGACTTTGTCTTGATTTTGAGACTAATAAGGCACTCTTGAGTGCGACAAAACCCTAAAACCCATTTTTTTGCTCCGTTTTCAATCATTATTTTAACCTACAAGACATAAAAATACAACAAACAAATTTTCAAAGATAATTATCCATATATTAGCATTTTAGTCTGTGATTAAAAATAGTGTTTTACGGGTATAACACAGAAGTGTGTGTTTTAGCACACATCAGTTACTAATACTTTATTTTGCACATAGCAAGCAGTATTAACTATTTTAGCCTAAAAAGTAGTAGGTAGCTTAGAATCAGCTAGCATTGTCCTAGCAGCCTCAATTAGTGTTCTATTTTTCCTCTCAGCCACTCCATTTTATTGAGGAGTTCTAGCTACACTAAATTCTCCTCCGTAATAACCATTTCTCTCATAAAATGGATTCATTTCCTTATTCTTGAACTCAGTTCCATTGTCATACCTAATTACCTTAACCTTTTGATCTATTAGATTTTATACTCCAGTTATAAATGACTTAAGAATGCTACTAGTCTCATCCTTAGTAGCTAGAAAGAAAACCGAACTAAACCTACTATAATCATCTATGACAACTAGGCAATACATCTTTTTCATTAGGCTTTTTACAAATGTTAGACCAAACAAATCCATGTGCAACATATGTAAAGGTTGGCTGATTGAACTTATTGTTTTTAAAGACTTAACAAGAAGCTCTATGTTGCTTCCCCTTTTGACAAAGCAACACAGTTTGATTAATATTAAAAAGTTTTAAAGGTAAACCTCTTACAAGATTCCCTTAACCAGTTTATTCATAAGTTTTAAAATTTATGTGCCCCAGCCTCCTATCCAAAGTTTAGATTTCATCAAATGGGCAAAGTGATCCAAGTTAGACCTCCTATTAGGAACAATATACTTTAAATCAACCCCACCCCTATTTAAACAAAAACATATTGTTCTTTCTAGTACTTTAAAGTAAAACATGAATTTCATTAGTTAAAACTTAAAGTTTGTAGATAAAATAATACATTCAAGTGTTAATAAAGAGAATACTATTCTTTTTGTCAGACAAATTTATGAGACACAAAAGAGGTTAAACTTAATAACTCCTCTTGACAAAATACACATTTCTTAAAATCTAAATTACCCATTTAGATGTACCTCATGCTAGTGATTTTCCCTCCCTAGGTTACATCTAAAGGCAAAAATATTGCCCACAATTTCTTCAAAGTCAATAAGATAGGACACTGTTCCCTGTCATGTGCCTTGGAGCTCCACTAACAATCGCTCCTTTCTCCTTAAATCCTGCTATGAATTGCCCTGCACAAAAGGTAAGAAAATTAGGTCTCTTTTGGGGACCCAAGCCATCACTTGACTTAGATCTAGCCTTGTGCATCAATATAAATCCAAACCTTTTATAGAATGGTGATGCACTATTGTGTTAGAAACATGGTCTATTTACTTTATCTTTGGTTTCAAAAAAACCCAAAACAAGCTGAGGCCTTAACAACATTTAACCTGGTTTTCCTTAACAGCATAAGTACTACTGCTTTTTTTTTGGACCTAGCAGCTTAAAACTACTGAGGCTTTTGGCCTAGAGCATTAACCTTTTTTTAATATTAACAAATTAACCCTCTGATTAAAATTATGTTTTAAAAATGTTGTATTTCTTGTTAAATAGCCGTCCAAAACCGTTAATGTGCTTTATTAAAAACATCTAGTCCATTGGTCTAGCACTATTCACTGATGTTAGAACACTAGGTATATATTCACTGTTCTAATAGTAGTAAATGATACTAGCCAGTACCTTTATTAATACTTGCTTTTGGAACCCATGTTCCGTTAGGACTAAGGTGAGTCCTTTCTAGAAAAATTCTGGTGATTCACTTCCTTTGAGTATAGTTCCACATTGGTGTTACCAATCTTTTTATTATTAAAATATCTCTGATGGTTATTACAATCATACTGCAAGTGATCAAAACTTCCACACACATAGCAAGCTTTGTTTATCATCTCAAAATTACTTCCCACTTTTTGAGACATCATATTATTACAGTTTCTTTGGTTTCCTCTAGGACGTGTGTTCACATGTTTGTGCTTAACTTGTTTAGCAGTTTTCCTATTAGTTTTGTTTGTTTGTTTAGTTTTGACAAAGTCTATCTTAACAAAACTAGGCTTAGCTGTTTTCTTTTCAATCTTAGCCTGAGGCACATCATCTTCCTCATTATCAGACACCCAATCCTCAATAATTGGAGCATCATTATTCTTCTTAACTGCTTTAGGCTTTGCTTCACTAGCCTTAGCTTTACTTTTCTCAACTATAGGCTTAATAACTATAGGCTCACTTATAAACTCTTCTAAACCAGAGAATGACAGATCAGGTTTTGGAGGCATAAAGTTTCCTGTATAGGGAGGTGGAACAGCATTATACCCTAAACATGTTTTGCACTTATCAATTATCTGACAGTCTATTAATTTGCTTAAGTTTTTAGATGAATTCTCAAAATTTTCTACTGTTAGCTAAATTTCATCTCTTTGTTTTTTAGCCAGTTCTAACTTCCTTCTAAGCTTTGTAATGGCTACTTCTCTTAAATTAATCTCACATTTTAAGACCTTGATATCTTCCTCATAAACAGACTTATTTTTCTTATAAACTAGAAGTCTTGCTTCTACAGACTCTAAACCTGTTTTATAAGCAATAACATTTAACTTAGATGTCCTTAAGTCTTTTAACAGTTGTTCATTTTGTTCTTTAAGAATTTTAACATTTTCCAAACAAGATGATGAACAGTTTGAATTAGTAGATACCTCAGAGTTAGAACTTGTAGAAGAGTAAGCCATGAGTGCAAAGTTAGTTGGACCTTCTTCTGCTTGATCACTCCAATCATAACCAGAACCATCACAAGACACCAAAGCATTAGAAGTAGTTGTCTCCACTGGCACAACCCTTCTTGTGTTCTCCCTATTCCTGTGATTGTTACATTGTTTAGCTCTAATCTAGTCGACATTCTTCCTTTATACACATTCATCTCATATTCATAATAAGGATCTGTTTATTTCTAACTATGGAGATGTCCTTGGTAGATCCCTCGGTTCTGGTTTGGATCTTAGACAAATTTCCTACTCCTTAACACCTTATGACTCAGATAATTGTAGTGAAATTCAGATTGTTGGTAGGTATGAGATCGTACAATATAACCTTTTTCGAAAGAGTATCAAGCACTTGAGTTAGATAAGTTCAATTATATTTTTAAGATCACATTTTAAATACATTTCTCCCTTATTTTAATAGAATTCACTTTGTTTTTGTAATTCTTTGTGATTAAAATTTGTCTGAAATATCCATGCGGAAAACTTTACTTAAGCATGAATTATATGGAACTAAACTTGCTCCCCTCGATTGTTACTTATGTTTGACACAAAAAAAATTTGATACCAAATTGTATTATGAATTTAAAAATTAAGGGTGAGCATTGGTGAGCGCTCTATTTTGAAGATGATGATATTGTATTGAAGATTTCTTGTATAATTTTGCTCAACCACCCGTATTCTTCTTTAACTATCTATCTTTTATTAGTCATTATTTTTCCTGGGGTTGTTTATTAAGACCATTTGAAATGTGTTGCACAGTCATATTGAATTGTCTGTTAATGATGTATCCTACAATCATTTAAGAACATATTTTTCAAGTAAATACTCCCCCTCTAAGTTGTTCTCATTTTTAAATTGACTACCTTTATGAATAATTGTTTGTAAAACAATATGGAGGACTGGAGTGTTTGAACACACAATTTTGAAAAAGTTTTTGAATCGCATTGAGAAATTCTTGAAAAATTGTGTTTAACTTTTTTAAAAAACCAATTGTTAAAGACTTCTCTTCTGACGCTAAGATAAGAGGCACTATGAGTACACTTCTCCTTTATCGTTCCGTCCGAGTTGCAATTTCTGAGAGTGATTACAGTCATAAGAAAAATTAGAAATGACATGTTTTGAAAAAATTTGAAACTCCTGTTCAAACTTCATTTACACGCCCGTGTCGATGTTAATCAACATTTCTAGGTACGTAATGTTACTCGATTCCATGGAATGGGAGATGAATATTTTTTGAAACATTTTCTGATTTTTTGATTTTGTATTTTTTCTTTTTGAAATTTTATATTTTTGTATTTTTCTTTTTTCAAAAATATGTACATGGTGATGTTTGATGAAGTATCAAGCAGATTCATTTGTCAGAACCTCCAGTTCTGCTGGAGTCAAACATCTCATACCAATTCGCCTGACAAGATACTGAAACCTATCTTCGGATAGGGCTTTAGTAAAAACATACATCAGCAATTTGGTATCTCAGTTTGACATATTTTAATTACAATTATAGTTTTCAACCTGTTCCTTTGATGAACATGATACAGAGTATGGATGTGTTAGTAGGGAGTGTTGCACGGGGTTGCATGAGATTGCTATAGCTGACTGAGAGTCGCAATATAAAGGTATTTTATTGTAGTTGAAGCCATAATCTTGAAGCTGTGTTCTCATCCACATTACTTGAGCACAACTTGCAGATAACGCCACGTATTCATCCTTTTGCGGATGACATTGAATACAGTCTTGCTTCTTTGAATCCAGTGACTAACTTATCACTAGGAAATGTATTCCTCAGAAGTGCTTCTGCGTAGTATCCATGCAACCGGTATTGATCGTCATCTCTAAAAAAGCTATTAGATCAAATAGCCAGAACCTTCGGTACCAGAGTCCCATGTTAATGGTACTCTTATGTATCGAAAGATTCCTTTTAAACCTATTTGAGTGGTTTTTAAGTCGGTTCTTGCTTGATATCTTGCACAATAACAAACTGCTTGCACTATGTCTGGTCTACTAGATGTCAGATACATGAGTGACCCAATTTTACTACGGTAGTCAGTTTGGTCTACGGGTTCACCACTCAAGTCTGCATCTAATTTAGGTTTCATAGCCATTGGTGTACCAATGCTTTGTCCTTTTTCCATACCATGTTTTTTAAGAATCTCTAAAGTATATTTGGCCTGATTGATAAAATACTCGTGGGGATGGTGGATCTGATGTCCTTAAAAAGAATTTCATTCCCCCATTAAGGACATCTCAAATCTACTGTGCATTAATTTTTCAAATCGTTTAGAAAATTTAGGGTTTGTGGACCCAAAAATAATGTCATCAACGTAAATTTGCACAAGTGATGTTATTCCCCGTTTTTTAATCGTGAATAGGGGTGGGGCTAATGATTACCTTAGTAAAACCTTTGGAAATCAGGAATTTTGAGAGTTCATCATACCAGGCTCTCGGAGCTGGTTTTAAGCCATATAAAGCTATCCCTTAGAGGTAAACTTTTTCTGGATGATCAGGATCAACGAATCTCGTCTGGTTTTGTGCAACATAAACCTTTCCTCCTTTCAATGGACATTAAGAAATGCGTTTTCACGTCAGTCGATAAATTAGAAAAGACTTGTTGTGCAGCGAGGCACAAAAATCCTGACAGCCTCCAGCGGAGCAACTAGGAGCTAATGTTGCTTCGAAAAATCAATACCCTCTTACTGTGAGAATAACCCTTTGCTACAAGTCGTGCTTTTGTTGCGATTTCTGTATCTGGTCTTCATCCTTTTTGTTTTTTCATAACCACTTTAGCTTGATTACGTTTTGCAAGGTTTGTCAACGTGTTCCCTGACTTGTAGTCTGGGCAAAACTGATAAAGTTCTTTCCTGCATTGCTTTTATCCATGCAGAATCAAGCATTGAGTCCTTAATGTTTTTGGTTTAACAATACTCGATGAGTCGCGACATACATTTTCAGGATCTGTTGCAAGTTGTCCGTCTTGTTGTGCACTGTTGGATGGATTGACACGAACTTGAGTTAACGGGTGATCTTTTTTCCATCGATATATTCGGAATCTTAAGATTGATGTAGGTATGCCATATTTGAATTACCAATATTACGGAGGAAGACTCAGACATGTTTTATATCGGTGTCAAAATGGATGGTAAATTCTGCTTGATATCATTATTTTCCTAAGCAGCATGAGCTTTGTGGAGTTGTCGGTTCTGATGTAGGTTGAAATTGCTTTTGAAGGTAGTGTGTCATTGTGATAGAATTGTCGGTGGGAGGAAGAAGACTTGTTGACACGAGATGTACCATATTGGAAAATTCATCGTACAAAGGATCGAAAAGAAGATCCAACTCTGTTGTGATGGAACTGTTATATCTGCTGAAGGAGAATCATTTTGTAGTTCTGATGCGGGGTCAGATTTGTTATATCTGACGCCTTTTGTTGTTGGGGAACAGAGGCCTGAGTGTCATTTAGCAAAGACGTCTCAGAATCTTCTTTTGATCTCATCAAATTTTTTCTGTGATGAATGGATTAACTATCAATTTTGTTCTCTTGTTATAGACACGATATCCCTTTGACTGAGTGGAGTATCCCACCAAAATGCACGGATCCCATTTTCTTTCATTTAGACAAGTTCTACCATCTCTTGGTTAGGTAACAAGTGCAAACTAAGATTGTGAAGTGTTTAATTGAGGGTTTTCTGTCATTAAAGATTTGTGATAAGTCATTTCTCTTGAGTTGGGATAATGATGATCTGTTTTGAGTTATTAGCATAGCCGGTTGCAATTGCTTAGCCAAAAGAATAAAGGAAGTTTAGAAGCTGAACAGCATCATTCGAGCAGCCTCAAAAGACGAGTGCGGTTTTGTCTTTCAACATCGCTTCTGTTCAGGTGTCGAGGTGTAGAAGTTTGATGCTAATTCCTTCTTCTTTAAAAGAATGCATTAGTGTCTTGTTTAAGAACTCAGTGGCCTCTGTCAGTGCGAACAAAAATTACTAGGGCTTGAAGATTTCTTTGGATCATCGTGAGAAAGTCTTTTAAAACTTCTGGTGTTTCATCCTTGGAACGTAGATAATGAGATGTATGTATAAGAGGATATTCCATCGACAATTACCCAAAATTTATTACTTCCCATTATGTAGCAACCCGCATTTGGACCACATAAGTACATATGAAGCAAATTTAACCTTCCCCTTTGAACTTGGAACAGTTTGTGACTTGAATGAACTTCGTTTTGCTTTTCCTCACTTCACAAGAGGAAACATAGTTGATCCTTTTGACATATTATAGTTTTGGTAATCAATGACAACATCTTTCTTTGAAAGCAAGTTGATGTAGTACATAGTTGAGGATGAGAATGTCTTCGATGCCATAACCATGCTTGAGTTGGTGATGCTTTTGCCATGAGACAGATTGGAGTATGAGTTGTTTCTTGAAAAGAAATTGTAATAAAGATCAGTTCCACGATTACCGGTTAGTAAGTCGTTTCCCTGAAAGATCTCTATACAACACAGTAGATTTCCGAAATTGCAACTCCAAAATACGCATCACAGATTTGACAACCGAGGAAAGATTGTAATTGAACTTCGACGTAGTTAAAACCTTGTTGATAAGTTATAATACTCTTGAAACCAATTCTCATACTAGAATTGGAGAAAATTGATCATGGCAATTAACGAATGGTACCCAAATATTTTTTCAACAAAATTGCACAGCAGTGTTAGATTGACCGTTATGTGCTTTGTGAGATCCGACGTAACAATGAAATAGGATGGTTGTTTAATCTGCAAAGAGAATTAGAGGTTGACGGAATACTGACAAATTGGTCTAAGTGTTTGTGAGTTTTAGCACGTTATGTTATCCTAGATACATTATCTATGCATTTACTAACTGTCTTAGTTCACACTTCATTCATTAATATAAGGTACCCACTTCTTTTTGTCTTAGGAACCCTATGTATACCGCTGTTGGGCATGTTGTGCTATCCACATTTCCACGCCTTACTAGTTCTCTTTATATAGCCATCCTATAGTAACTCTTAGATTTGTAGGTCGGTAGTAGATTCTGTGCAACTGTTTTTTTCTTATGGGGTGTTTGTGCAAATATTTGTTCGCTTGATTTTGGGCTTTCTAGTACTAATTGCACTACATTAGGCTTTTAGTTCTAGCATTTCACATTGTCAATTCAAAAACTTAGAAACACATAGCAGCATGATTAGAATTAAACTACACATTGTCTACAAGTAGCCACAAACTCGCTTACATTCGAAGTTCTGGAATTTTTTACCAAACAGTTACAGCACTTTGTTTGATTAGAATACAGAGACATTCCTAGGGTGGTCTTTACTTCAGTCTTCTTAAACTTACTTTTGACTAGTGTTCTGGCGGACCTTATCTTTCATTTGATTGACTCCTAGGCTGTGGTCTACTAACATTATTTCTATAAGCTACTCTGTAGATGTAGTACGCGAGGATTACGTATTCCTTGAAGTTGAGTAACTGTGGTGCTCTAGTTTGTATTGTACTACTGTTAATTCGATACATGCCTAGTTTAATTCAATTGGTTTTCAGCTTGCGTTGATGTTTGAGGCAAATTATGGGAGTGTACTAGTTGATAAACCCTCTGACTCATTAGTTTTTGAAACCGACTTTTTCTTTGTAAAATTTGTTCTCTCAAGAGAGTCTGAAAAAAGAGCCTAGGTTTTCTAAAACTGATAGTTTTGGAATCTTTGAGAACTTGGTTGTCGGAACAACATTATTGATTTATCAAAAACTTAGTGTCCACAGATTTTTCCTTTTGCATTTGTCAATGTGTTTCTTTTAACTCACTGATTGCAATGTTCGTGTCTTGTAGTTGAGCTTTCAGATCTTGTATTTCAAAGTATTGTTCACGTTCCTTTCGAAATACATTTAACGCTTTTTCTTTGCAAACTGTGTCATTTTTTAGTTGTTCTTGACATTGTTGTAAAGCGATTTCAAGATAATGTGAGTGTTTTCTAATTTATGCAAAACTTCGTAAAGTCAGTGATAAATCTCTTTACTATACAAATTCAGTTTGTTCAAAAGCTTTGTGAAGTCAGTCACTTCCTGTTTTATGAAGATACAAGGCCATTGTAATTCGCATTGTAATTCAGTGATCTCATCTAAATCAGATGAAGATTGCAAATAAGAACACATAACATCTTTAGACACACATTCTTGCAAAAGCATATCATACATGTTAGAAAATTCTGCCTTATCAGATTCAAGTTCATCAATTTCATCTTCAAGAGATTCAACATACTTTAAATCTGCATGCATTTCTTGCTTAAGTTCATGAACAAATGCGAAACTATCATTCTGAGTCTTAAGGGCAAGGGGCATCAAACATGTCTTAACTAGGATTTCCATATCTTAAGCAGTTGGGTTACGAAGATGAAGACGGTCGTTTGAATGTTTTACCCATGCTTGATCGACAATTTCTTTCAGATGATTAATGTTATTCGTCATGACATTGTATGCTTGTCTACTTTTGCTTATTGATTTTGACACTGGTAAGAAATCGATGTTTTTGAAAATATTTGGTTTTGTTTTCACAAATGATTTTCTCTACATTTTCTTTCTTATTTCATTTGCCTGTGCGAACTGAATTTCATAATGCTGAGTCGGTGGTTTAAAAATTTCATAAAGACTATTTAACTTTGTGTAGTCAAAAGGTTTCACTAAGTCTTTATTCAATTTTGATCGACTCTCTTCTTCAAGAGTCAGAGTCTCTTCCCTATCGGGGATGAGTCTGTTTGCAGGATCAGATTGGTCATGTGGGATCGCATACAAACATGGTTTCTCATATTGAGCCTTTTTGAGGTACATTGGATTGGCAAAGGTAGGTCTTCCATTAAATGTAGGGCATTTGGGTGCTAACATATGAATGGTTTGGATTGATTGACTTCTTTTGTAAACAATTTCATTCAAAAACTTTAATTGGTTTTCCATTGAAATCATTTTGTCAATATCTTTTTCTTCCTTAAGCTTCAAATCCGTTATGACCTTTGTTTTCTCTTTGACAAGACCTTCGTAATGTGACTTTGTTAAAAGACTCTGTTTGACTAACTCATCGTGTTTCTCTTTGACAACAGAAATTTCGTAGGCTTTAACTTTTAAACCTTCTTTGATGTCAATTTCCTTTTGAGCTAATAGTCCTAGAGTTTCATTTAACTTACGTTCAAGTTTGTCATAGTCAACTGTACGATCATTAAAGGCCTTGTACCTCTCAAACTCAGTCTGTTTATTTTGAAGTGCAACTAAGCAACTATCCCGAATACTATTAGATTCCCCTAGAGTTCTACTAGTTTCCGCAAGAATAGATTTGCACTCAGTTAATTCTTGAGTCAATGTTGCATTTGCTTTCTTTAATTGCTTTTGAATCTTTTTATTTTCATCGACATCAAGCTTTAAATTAGCAATTAAATTAGCAAGTGCAACACGCTCATCATCACATTCTACATCATTTTGGTCATCCTGAATATCATTATCACACATATCCGGTGAGTCAGGAATGACATTACTATCACCCGTTTCCACTGCACATGTGTTAGTAATGGATTCAGATTGCTCAAAATGTTGTATGTCATTGGCAAACACATTATCGTCAGTATCGTATTGTACCTGTTCCAATGGCTCAGCGTCAGTGCCTGAGTCTACATTAGGAACCTCCTGGATCTTTGCCATGTAACTGTAATGTGCTTCCAACTCTTGTTCATCAATTTCTTCATCCATGTCTGCTAGCCAGTCAGATTGCTCTGCTTGAAGTTGTACACCTTTCTCAACTTGTTTACACAGCAACATCTTTTCCTTATGATACGTAGAGTCTTTAACCCGTTTTGGCTTTCTGCATTCCTTAGCATAATGACCAAATTCCTTGCAGTTAAAACAATGTATCCCAGACTGTTGCACTACTTAACCACCTATAGTTTCTCTAGCCCCAACAACATTTACTGCCCTCTGATTCCCAAACTGTCCAATCTGATTATTATTCTTGTACCTTGGAGTAGTATCCACATTCTTGTTTTTGGTGTTTGAGGAAGTTTTAAGGTTGTTGTTGGTAGGTTTGTAGATTTTCTTGAAGTACTTTGCAATGAGAGCCAAATTTTTCTGCATGTCTTTATCCCTCTGAGCTTGTTCAAGATCACTGTCTTCTTCAGAAGCTGACTAAGATGGTGGTATGATTGGTTTGGCTATCTCTTTGCCTTTGTATCTTGTAGTTGCATGAGATCTGGTTGGAAGTGAAGCTTTTAATGTTGGTGCATATGATTTGTGAGGTTTTGATGTTTGATAATACGAGTCTTGAAGTGTTTGAGCAGTAGCAACAAGTGCTAATGGGTTAGCATTCTTGGCCATTCTTTCAGCAAGGAGTTCATTAACTTCCTTTTGGTATTGTTTCAGAATGTCAAAGAGTTTGTGATATGAAACTTCATCCAGCTTGTGTTGTTGCTTGATAATTGTTACAAATCTTGACCATTCTGGTTGAAGTTGTTGAAGAAATTGAACATTGACTTGCATCGTTGCAATTTTCAAATTGTTTCTGATCATTTCATTCATCATCTTGTAGAATCTTGTGTAGTAAGACTCAATTGTTTCTCCATAGTGAGAGTGATTGACCAATCTCCCAAAATAAGTTTGTCTTGACATCTTGAATATTCAAGTGATTCACCTTGATTGTAGCTTTCGGATGGATTCCCACATTCTTGAGCGGTTCTGACATGCATTAACAGTTGAGTATATTTCATCTCCAATTCAGTCAATATCAAATGAATCGCTTCTTTTTCTGATTCAAAATGAGCTCTATTCTCAGGAGTTTCTATTCATAACTGTCTCGACTGTTGTTTGTTCAAGAACTGCTGGAGAATCCTCTGTTGTAGGAACACCCGGTGTTGTGACAATCGTTAGAGTGTATGGACCTTTGAGAATCCACTTCCGTAAGGCATCACCATTTGGTCTTGTATCAGTGTATCGTAAGAACCGTGATTGCCATTATGAATATCATCCTGTTGCAAGCATTGGTGGACGATCCCTTGAACCAGCTGCCATTATGTTGTTATGCATTTGACTGTCGGTTGTGGAAGTTACAATTGGAGTTGTCATAATCAATGATTGAAGAATTATGAAGTAAAAAATGATTGTAGGATCTTAAGTAGATTTGTTGTGATTGAAGTTGTGGTAGAAAGAAAGCAATAAACGTTCATGGGATTTTACAAGTCAATGATTAAAACCGAGAAAAGAATTATGTCTTTCACGGGATTTTACAAAATCAATAGAAAACTATGAATGTTAATTGATTTAGATTAAGGTTTGCTTGTTGTGAATTGAATGACTTGAAAATTCAAAATCCTAAGCTGACATATTTCGCTTGCAAGTGTGCATGTTTCGCTTGGTTTGAAAGAAAAATTGCATATTTCGCTTTGCTTGGAAATTACGTATTTCGCTTCAAACTTTGCACATTTCGCTTGAAAATTGAAGACTGCACATTTCGCTTGAATTTAAACATATTTTGCTTGAAATCAATCTTGCATGTTTTGCTTGAACTTAAATTGCATATTTTGGTTGAAAACAAAACTGCATATTTCGCTTGAAATTAAAACGTATTTCGCTTGCCGTCAATCGTACATGTTTCGCTTGACTTGAAATTGCATGTTTCGCTTGCTGTTTAACATATTCTGCTTGAATTCGTAACAAACATATTTCGCTTGATTTTCAAAAATTTTGGCAGAGTTTCATTTTAGGTTATTGTAATATTTCGCTTGAGGTTCACCTGCATATTTCGCTTGGCCATATACTTCCATATTCCGCTCGAATTGACTTACGTATTCCGCTTGAAGTCACTATCGGGTTAGGACCACTTAACTACCAAACAAAGAGTCCCTATCTTTTGAAGCTTAAAATGTGGATCTATGTTCCCTTGTTTTGACCGGGTATGACCACAAAAAAAATAAGCCAATCACCAATAAGCTTCAAAAATAAGCAACCAAATAAGCTTAAAATAAGCTAGAATAAGCCGAATCTTTTAAGCAAGAATAAGCCACAAAATAAATGAAGGAGCACGAAATAAGTTGTGTAACACGAAGAATAAGGAATGCATAAGCTCAACAAACCAATAAGTCCCAAAATTTTGAGCCGTGAGCTTATTGTCAAAAATAAGCCACGAATATGAAAAATAAGCCAAGAAATTTTGAGCTTATAACCACATATCAAACACAAGAACTGGTAGAACAAGTGAAGCAAGGAGTAAAGAAGCAAAATGCAAACCAATAAGCCAAAAAAATCCGGACGTGAGCTTATATGTAAAATAAGCCACGAAATCTTAATTTTGAGCTTATTAAACCACAAAACAAACACAATCTACCCGAGGCTCTAATACCAAATGTTGGATCCAAGAAATCACTTCACTTCATTATGATGAACAAGAAATAAAGATTGGGAGATGATAAGAATTATAGAGAGAGAGAGTAGAGAGAGAATGAGGAAGTTTACTTGCAAAATGGAATGTTACAAATGACCAACCTCCTCACTTTCCTTGGTGAGGAGTATATGTATCAAAACTAAAAGGCTTTCATGCCTTTAGTATTTCTACGGGCCGAGTTCGAGTTTACTTGGGCTTTCGCCCGATACACGTGACCGGTTAGCTTACATTTAAGAGCCCGTTTACCCGTCTAGCCTATTATAACGTATATTAATTAATGATCGGGACATAATATAATTAATGAACGAACTTCCATTGTTCGACTCAATATTTTGAGGCTAACATTAGCTTCTTGGGCTCTTCTTGTGATAAGAAACATGCAAACAGACAATTATGAAAGTCTTTATGGTTGGTCCTTTGTTGCACTGAACTAAACATAGCATGTTCAATCACACTCTTTGTCATCCTTTTGGTTTGAGGTGCTGAATGTATGTTTCCAATGATTTGTTTAACTGGATGATCCTTGTGAATTCTGGTAGTTAGAATAGGACTGACAGGGATATGTGTATCCAAATTAGTCATGTCAGCCTTTGCACCAAAAACTACCTCATTCTCTGAAGAAGCAATATCTTCCAAATTAGGCATATTTGGATCATCATCACATCTATAGACTATATTTTCATCAACAGCATTATCCTCTATGTCAGCAGCATTAACAGATGGACTAACAGTATTAATAGTGTTAGTGCTGTTAACACTAGCATCCTTTTCTTGATTAAACTTTAGTCTCCTTTTTACTTGAACCTTACTATTTTCATTCATTGATCTTACAGCCTCCTTCTTTTCCTCTCCCCTGTTGGTTTGAATCAGAATCAGGAGATTCCTTTGAACATAAAAAGAGAATGGTGGATCTTAAGTCCATAATGGTGGCAGTATGTAATTTTTTCCAGGTATTGTCTCCACTCTAGCTTTACCTGCATTATTACATGATTTTGTATCTGTACTACCACTAGATTGATTCCTTCCAACAATTGGTTTATAGTTCATAGATATTTTTAGTGCATCTATATCAAAAGGCCAATTTGGTCCACTTATGCATATTAGGTGTCGTTCACTAAATTGAACATGCTTTGTTCTTTTTACTATCCTTAGTTCTTCTGTGAATACTCTGCAATGCTTTGCTATTGTAGAGTTTCCTCAAAGAATCATTTATCAGCCTTTACATCAAATTTACTAGGTGATCTTATGGTATTATGGATTGTAACCGGGACACCCAAATGTCTCATGAAGCTCTAAGGCAGGTTTTCTACCTAGATAAAAAGTTATAAGGGGTCTTGTTGTGAGGCTTGATAACTAAAACCCTATTTTGGACATAAAAAGCAGTATTAACTGCTTTAGCCCAGAAAGTTGTTGGTAATTTTAAATCAGCTAGCATAGTCCTAGCAGCCTCTATTAGTGTCCTATTTTTTCTTTTTGCTACTCCATTTTTGTTGTGGAGTCTAGCAAACACAAATTCCACTCTTAATACCCTACATTTCACAGAACTGATTCATTACTTTATTCTTGAATTCAGTCCCATTGTCACATCTAATTACTTTCACCTTGAGGTCTATTAGATTTTCTAAGCATGTTATAAATGTTTTAAGGATTTTACTAGTTTCATCCTTAGTGGCTAAAAAGAAAACCTAACTAAACTGATAGAACTAAAACACGTGATAGTTCTTGGATCATTTATAGCTTAAGGTTGTTTAGACCTCATCTAGGATCATGATAACAAAGACAATAACATGCAGCGGAATAAGAACAAATCAAAGTTATCATAACAAGGTTTTTCTTTATTAACACTCCAAGCCCCAATATTATTTGATCAGAATAATACGGTTACATTAATGAACTGTAACAGGATCAAGTTACCTTGACCTTGAGGCTAAACACTACATATGGCGTCTACATTCTCATGCCTAGAATACACACACACACACACACACACATATTTAGGTACACTATGGAACTCACGACTTGTACACCTAACTATACCTGTATCTCTTTATATATAGAGATATTAGGTTTACAAGGATTAAGTATTTTAGGAAACAACTAATTCTTCCTAACTTTTATAATAATCTTCTGTAATCTTCCATCATTTGAAGAATTCCTCCTTTGTCTTTTAAGTCCTTCATCTTTTATATGTTTTGTCTTATCAACTCAAATATAATTCCTAACAATCTTCCCTTAGTTGATAATGACAAAACCAAAATAAGCATGAGCTTCTTCCCCTGAAGCTAATATATATGAAAGAATAGAACTATACACAAAGGATCTATAAATTGCAACTCATCTTTGTAATGCCTTCTTCCCCTTTTTGTCATAATTATATAGGGGACTCTAAGTAGATGCAACTTTGATTTCGACAACCACTAACCACTATCACACTTTAATCAGCCTTCCACAACTCATATCACCACCCCCAAACCCCCCCCCCCCACCCCAACCCCTCCCCCTTGCCATGACCGCCCTTAGATAAATGTGAACTTGAGCAGTAGAAAAATTAAAACTAGCGGTAGTAATAATGCTTACAGTGTTAGTAAAAACCTTTCACATCATGTGGTGCATGTAATGGTTAACATTTTTAACAATAGCTTCCGGAAAACCCATATGTTAACCATTTCGTGAATCTTCAATTCTGTAGGCTCTATGTAATGATTACTGATGAAGAAAACTAAGTATAACGTACTTGATGCTGAAGTAGAATAACCCAAATTTGTGTCTTATATCTTGTACTATCCACGTGATGGTCTAATCCCCCCCTATAAATAAATCTATGAAATATAAGTAGATCGCGATCTCTTGACAAAAATCCTCATCTTCTTTGAGACACATAACCAAAGTGATAGCAAATGTGAGCATTAAGCACCATAAGTTTGTAGATCACACACCTTTGCTATATTTGTCAAGTATTCGTCACATCCTTTCTAAGCACGAACAAAGTCTATCTCTAACGTTTGTGGAGCCGTTTAAGGATTTGATCGAACACTACCTGTGAAAACTCACTTAACTTTAAATATAGTGATTAAATAATCGTCTTTGTATCTAATTAAACCAATAATACGAGCCTTTAAATATGTTAAGATCAAATAAACCAAATCCAAAAACATTTTGTGTTGTCCGATAACTATTCATCATGTGTTGTCTGATATCTTTGATCATCCGAGACCAAAATTCCTTCCTTGTCCTATATCGGACGAAACTAACAGTTGAAACTGTTTTTCCAATAACAATACTAAAAATCAACAAGCAGTTCTAACCTTAGTTAGATCCTAAGCAGTAGTAATACCTCAAGGCCCAAACAATATTAACCTTACTACTGTTCTTCACATTACTTGGTAGCTTTTAATCAAAACGAGTAGTATGATCTCTTTTAAACCCAGCAATAGTAACTGCTATTAGTAGTACTATCACAAAACGAGCAGTACTAATGTACTTGGTAGTATGAACTCGAATCCAAACAGCATTATACGATTAAACAAGCAGTAGCAACACATATGACGAAACCCTAGCAACTAGATATTCATAACTAGCCTTTATGAAAACATGTCACATCATGTAGCAAATTAGGGTTTCTTATACCATAACAGATCCAATCATAACTACCATGAATCAGAAGCACATCTTTCTGCTTCTTTGTACCACTAATTATATCAATACCTGCTGCTTCTACTTCATAATACGACATGAACACAACAACTTTTATTCATACCAAGATGATCTTGCATCTTTTCTCTTCTCCTAAACTCGTGACATGATCTTCTCTTCTTGTTTCTTCTAAATACATCACCCAAAACAACATGTACAGAAACGTTTAATAAAAATTCATACCTTATATCTTCAAGCATCATCAAACTAGGGTTTATAACAACCTTTTCTTTCACAACGAATATGGTTTATAGAATCTATAAGTTGCCATCATCATGAAGTCACATATTCATAACCCTTTTTTTAGATTACATCGATTTAGACTTTTGAGACAACCAAAAAATGATTTAACTTTAACCTTGGGCACCACGGTTTGTTGAAAACAAGCAATCGAATCACCAAGCAGCATATCATCACGTCCTCTTGAATTAATCAAACTGCTACATATACAAGTGATCACCTTTCCTGTTTTTATTGAATTAGGGTTTGCAAAAACCCTAATCTTCACCGAATCTTCCAATTACCAAAAACAGAAAACTTGAACACTTTTTCTTCATAGATTCGATATCAACACCACCATGTGATCCTAGATATCACGAGCTACGAGGCTTTGATACCACCTGATAGAACTAAAACACGTGATAGTTCTTGGATCATTTATAGCTCGAGGTTGTTTAGACCTCATCTTGGATCATGATAACAAAGACAATAACACGCAGCGGAATAAGAACAAATCAAAGTTATCATAACAAGGTTTTTCTTTATTAACACTCCAAGCCCTAATATTATTTTATCAGAATAATACGGTTATATCACTGAACTGTAACAGGATCAAGTTACCTTGACCTTGAGGCTAAACACTACATATAGAGTATACATTCTCATGCCTGGAATACACACACACACATTTAGGTACACTATGGAACTCACGACTTGTACACCTAAACCTAATAACATGTATCTCTTTATATAATAGAGATATTAGGTTTTACAAAGGATAAGTATTAGGAAACAACTAAATCTTCCTAACTTTTAAAATAATCTTCTGTAATCTTCCATCATTTGAAGAATTCCTCCTTTGTCTTTTAAGTCCTTCATCTTTCATATGTTTTGTCTTATCAAATCAAATATAATTCTCAACATAAACCTACTAAAATCATCTGTGACAACTAGGTAGTACATCTTTTTCCTTAAACTCTTTATAAATGTTGGGCCAAATAAATCCATGTGCAACATTTGTAATGGTTGGCTGATTGAACTGACTATTTTGGTCTTACAAGAAGCTCTGTGTTGCTTTCCCTTCTGACAAGCAACATCAGGTTTGTTTTATTTCAAAAGTTTTTGTAAGGTAACCTAATATATGGTTTCACTTACAGTTTATTCATTGTTTGTAATTTACCATGTCCATGCCTCTATGCCACGAAGATAGATTCAATTTTGTGTGGCTTTTTGCAAAGAGACAAGTGTGAGACTCCTTGGAGGTACACATTCTTTAAATCAACATTGTACATGTTATCCTTTCTAGGAACTTTAAGCAAAACATGACTTTCATCAGTTAACTTAAAGTCTGGAGACAGAACAACACATTCAGTACAGTAAAAAGAACACTATTCTTTTTGTCACACATATGTGAGACACTGAAGAGGTTAAACTTTAGTTCCTTTACAAAATACACATCTTTAAAATCCAATTTACTAGTTCTTATTTTACCTTTTCCAGTAATTTTCCTTCCTTTGGAATTACCTCCAAAGGCAACAAATCCTCCATTAATTTCTTCATAATCTGTAAGATAGGATCTGTTTCCTGTTATGTGCCTAGAGCATCCACTGTCAATTACTCCTTTATCCTTCAAATCTTGCTGTGGATTGCCCTGCACATAATGGTATAAAAATTAGTTTCTTTTAGGGACCCAAGCCATTACAGACTTAGATCTGCCTTGTGCATTAATATAGTCAAATCTTTTAAAGGACATTGATGCACCATTGTTTCTGGAGACATGGTCTAAAACTTTGTGCTTTGGTCTCCAAACCCAACATGCTGAGGCCTTAATAGCATTTCCCTTATTTCCCTTAACAGCACTAATAACTACTTTTGGCCTAGCAGTATTAACTCTTGTTCCCTTAACAATATTAACCTTTTTAGTAAAATTACTGTTATTAGCTGCTGTTATTTTGTTAAAAGGCCTTCTAGCAGTTGAATATGCATTAGTAATAACATTTTTCATGGGTCCTGCATTATTCACTGTTGTTCTTGATTAAACAGTATTAATTGGTCTAGCGTCATTAACTGAAATTAGGCCAGACCTAATTAAGACTGTTCTTGGAACCATGTTCCTTTTTGGACTAGGGTGAGTTAATTTAGAGAAATTATATTTGTTCACCCTTTGAACATTGGTCAAAACTGGTTTTGCAAATCTTCCATTATTATACTAGGTTATTGCAATCATTCTTCAAATGATCAAAACTACCACCGCAACTTGACAGCTTTATTTGAACACTCTCAACAATGCACACCCTATTTTAAAAGACATCTGTTGGTTCCAGTTTCTCTTGTTTCCCTTAGTACTTCTTTATGTGTCTTGCCTAATTTGCTTAACAGCTATTCTATCAGTTTTAGTTTAAACAACTCAATTTAGTAAATTAGGCTTAAACTGTTTGAAACATAGGCTCATCTTCTTCCTTACTTTTAGACACCCAATCCTCAACAATTGGGGATCCATTTTCTTTCCTAGAAGTCTTAGGTTCATTTATCTCAACAGTAGTTTTTTTAACTACAGACTCACTAACAGACTCATTCACATCAAAAATATTCTAGAATAGGAAAACTAAATCAGGTTTAGGTGCAGAAAATTTCCTTTAGTATAGGGAGGTGGGACAGCATTATACCCTAATCCTTTTTTATACTTATCCATTATCTGACTGTTTAGAAGTTTACTTAGGCTTTTTGATGAATTTTCAAATTTTTCTACTGTAAGTTGAACCTTATCTTTTTCTTTTGTAACCAACTCCAACTCATTTTAAGCTCTATAATATCTAAATCTCTTAAATAGATTTCATGTTTAGAGTTTTATATCTTCTTCTTACACAGACTCATTTTTTCTTAAAGACTAGTCAGTCTAGCTTCTACAGATTCTAAACCAGATTTATAAGAGACAACACTTATCCTAGCTGTTCTTAAGTCTTTCACTAATTGTTCATTTTATTCTTTTAGATCTTTTACACATTTTAAACAAGATGAAAAACAATTTAAGTCATTAGATACCTCAGAGTTTATAGAAGAACTTGAACTTGTTAAAGAATAAGCCATGAGAGCAAAATTGGTTGGACCTTCTTCTGCTTGGTCACTCCAATCATAACCAAAGCCATCACACTGAGACACTAAGGCATTTAAAGTAGTAACTCAACTGCAGTCTTTGGTAGGCTCCTTTCGCCTATGTCTTGATTCTGGGTGCCCTGCACTCCCTTGCAAAGTGTCCTATCTTTTGGCAGTTGAAACATTCCACCTTGGACTTGTCAAACTTAATTCTTTCTCTGTTGGCCATGTCCAGCTTCCTTCAAGTATTCTTCAGGAATCTTCTTGCCCTCATAGTCAGCATAGCAATGTTCCACCTCAATTTCATCTCTTCTAGATCATCAGGATAGATTTGTTGTAGATCTTCATTATCAAGCTGTGGAATACTTAGTTGGCTAGCAAAGAAGGAATAAATCACAGCATCACTCAAATTTTCAACAGTTGTTGAGCTATTAGCAGCACCCTAAGTGCTAGCAGTATTAATACCCTAAGTAGTATTAACTGCTCAAGTTGCACTGTTAGTGCTGGTAGAGGACAGAAAGGCTACATTGTGTGAGTTAGTGGTTGAGCTAGATGTCCCCTTGACCTTTGATTCATAAGCATTCAGATTGTTGAAGAGGTCATCTAAACTCAATGTCTCAATCTCTAGTTTGTTCCTCCATACAATAGTATGCATAGTCCATTCATGTGACATACTTCTCAAGAACTTCTGATTAATGTCTTCTTGAGGGATAACTTCACCATGCATCTCCAGTTGACTAATTAGCTTTTGAAGCCTTTCATAGGTTTGCTTAATCACTTATGTGTTGGATGCAGCAAAGTTTTCATATTGCTACTTCAGAATATTTTTCTAAGTTTTCTTTGTAGCAGTATTACCTCCAAATCTGTTCTCAATAGCATGCATCAGTGTCTTAGCATCCTTGTATGAGTTGAACTTTAATTGATGGTCATTAGGTAAGGCCATCAACAAAGTGCTTCTTGCCTTCAATTCTTCCCTTTTTTGTGCCTTCTCTTCAACACTCGTAGGAGGGATAACAGTCTCCTTACCGTTAACAGTTTTTGTTACTATGGGTGCATTACCAATTTCTATGATCTCCCATAGAGTGTAATCAATGCATTGTAGGTACTGCTCCATCCTCATCTTCCAGAGATCATACTCACCAGGTTAGAGTATGGGTAGCTTGATGGTTTGAGTAGATTGAGAATCCATTGCTTCTTGAAAAAGTAGATTTTGTGTGTAGTAAAGTTTCTTCTTAGTCAAAGCTTTTCACAAGCTCTGATGCCACTTGTTGATCCCAATAGAATAGATCTTGCTTAGCTTGTATAAGGCTAAGTTGTATTGAATAAATCCAAAACAACTATGATAGAAACTTTGATTGTGAATATCAAAGACTATGCGAAATCTAGTCAATGATACTAAGAAGAATTTTAATGAAACATTAATGAATAACATCAATAACAAACAGTTTACCAAACTTTCAACCTCAATATAATACGAACACTCTTAATAGTGTTAAGGTTTACAAAACCTTGAAGCTATTCGACTTAGGTTAAAACTATGATGAGAGATGTATAAGAGATATGAGACATGAGATATATCTAACCTAATACCTTATGACTTCCTTTTATACACCAAGGAATCCTACTGGGCTTACAATCCATTCCTATTGTGATCGTGATCGTGATCTTTTCCTTAATTACCTAACTTAACACATATCTAGTAAGCAGTACTAACTAATACAACAGTGCTAACTTATACAAACAGTCTTAACTTGAGCATCATCAATATTACTCTAACAGTAGTAACTAACACTAGCAGTAGTAACTTTTGTGCTAGCAGTACTAACTACTTAGAATATATTCTTCAGTCTTCACCAGCAGTAGAAACCATAACCAGCAGCAGTAACTTCAACAACACTAAGAAGTCTTTTAATCCTAACAATAATGTCTAAAATACACTTATAAACATCCCATCATGTTTCCCATACATTATCTAAACTCTAAACATGTTTTACTTCATTATTCCATTTTCTAGTTTATTGCATAAATTTAAAGTCACTTTACGAATTTTTGTATAATACTAAACGACCTCCTTTAACTTCAAAAACTTATTTATACCAACTTCAATGTGTTCTAAACCTACTGGAATTTTTCCAACCTTGGTTATTAAGCTTTACTATTTTTCAAAAATTTGACAACACAAACTGTCTCGAAAAATATCTGATCGCACACTTAAATGTTTGACCTCATTAAGCATACTTAGACACTTTGCAAAAATCTAAAAACATTACTGGAGTTACTAGACACCTAGAACTTACTCCAGTAGTAACATCATGATTAGAAAAAATGTTTTGATAGGGATTTTGATCTCGCGAAGACAGCATAAATCTGTCCTGAAAACTCAGATTAGACAACGAATCTTGTAAAAATATTTTGACTGACTTCTGCTTACTTTTAAATCACGAAACCACATTTGTTGGAAAGTAGACTCTCTGTTGTTAATTTTAGAATAAGAAAGTCAATAAAAACTCATCACTATGACCGAGTTATGATTCTCACAAGTTGACCTAAAATTCTGCCGAGTTTCAATTCCGAATATCACAACAATTAACCCTAACCAAACGCATCTTTACGCTACTAATTACACCCTAAACAATAATTAATGTCCATACTAACATGTTTAATGAATTTTTATGAAACCCTAATTCCATCAATTTAACCGAAAACACACGATCTTGAACCCTAAATTTTCTTCAAAACTTTTAATGGCTTCTTCTTTTTCTTGGGTGCATTTCGACCAAACAAGGGAGAGGGGAGAATTTTTTTTAGGGTTTGTGAATGAGGAGCATTTATAAAAGGTTTTTAGGTATTTGTTTCCTAATAAAACTTGGACTCTTTTCCTTCCTTTTTTTCTTTGAGCCAATCCAAACACACCCTTAATAAATAATTTTATTTTTAATTTTTTTAATTTTTGGCTGGGATTTTTTGTATATATATATATATATATATATATATATATATATATTACATATTTACTTGAAAACCTTTAATTGTTTACACATAAATCCTAACTAAAAAATGCTAACTTTACCTATAATTTTCCTCAAACATTTTTATTGCTCACTATATAATTAAATCATTGAATCCTAATTTATTTAATAATCCTAATTTATTTTAATAATCTCGAATCAAAATAAACGATACATACTTCATTAATTATTTCAAACGCTATGAATAACGAAATGATTAACGAACGTCTATCTCATAATCATAATTTCCAATGAAATGAAAATACTAAATACCTTAATTCAAACTTCTCACACATAAAATGCAACTCATATATTGTATCACATAATATCAAAAGTCACAAAATGAACTTGCATACAAACTTAAGTTTCATAACACCTAGTTAGACAAACTCTATTGGTTAAACTAATCTGGTTTGCTCACGTGTGTAACAGTATCCCCCACTTAGGGAAATTTCATATCAAAATTTAATCGATTCTACTGCTTATAAGTTTGCTTACCCAAACAAGGGTACAAATAGCAGCATAACAACTATAAGTGAAGGGAAATATCCAAACTACATGAACCTCTCTCATCCTCGAGGAAACTCGTCAAAAACCTTAAGTTGTATAACAACATGATTCATAACTTAACCCCGCAACTCATCAAACAAGAACTGTCTTGGAATTAAGTTATGAGTTGTTACAAAGCTCAACATTTTTGAAGAATCGACTCGACTTTGGGTTTATTCAAATAATAACTTTAACCAAACCACATAAGAACATCTAAGGGTGCACTAAGGTCTGCCAATAAACTTATGTACCCAACTTTAACATAGTACTTCCATCCATAACTTGCTCAACGAACAAGTACGGATACTTAGCTTTCATGTAATCCTCACGTTCTTATGTAAACTTAGGTCCTCGTTTAGAATTCCAACAAACCTTAATGATTGGAATCCTACTACCTTTTAACCTCCTAACTTCATGATCCATAATCTCGACAGGTTCTTCAATAAATCAAAGACTCTTGTCTACTTTGATTTCATCTACTGGCACATGCAGACTTGCATCCGCCAAATACTTCTTCAAATTTGACACATGAAACGTATCATGTACGCTACTCAATACTTGAGGCAAACTTAAATGATAGGCTACAGGATCGATCCTCTCAATGATCTCAAATGGTCATACATACCTTGGTGCTAACTTGCCCTTCTTACCAAAACTCAGTACACCTTTCCAAGGTGACACTTTCAATAACAGTTGGTCACCTATACTGAATTCTAAAGGTTTACGCCTATTATCAGCATAGCTCTTTTGACGATCTCTTGCTGCTTTAAGACTTTCTTTAATCTATACCACTTTATCAGCGGTCTCTTGTACCATTTCTGGACTAATTAATCGGCTCTCTCTGATTTTAGCCTAGAGAACAGGTGACCTACATTTCCTTCCATATAACTATTGTTATAGGAAAACTTAGCTAAGGGAAGATTAGTATCCCAACTACCTCTGAAATCAATTACACATGCTCTTAGCATATCCTCCAAAGTCTAAATAGTACGCTTACTTTGTCCATCTGATTAAGGATGATAAGCCGTACTCATATCTAGCCGTGTTTCTAATGCCTTCTGCAACGTCTGCCAAAATCGCAAAGTAAATCGTCCATCCCGATCAGAGATGATTGACACATGCACTCCATGCCTTGCTACTATCTCATCAATATTAATCCTTGCCAAATTCTCCATCTTATAATCTTCTCGTATAGCCAAAAAGGGGATGACTTAGTCAGTCTATTGACTATTACCAAAATTGTATAATACCCACTACTAGATCTTGGCATCTTCATAATAAAGTCTATAATTATTCTATCGCACTTCCATTCAGGTATCTCTGGCTGTTGCCACAAACCCAAAGGTCTCTGATGCTTAGCCTTCACCTTTGAACAAGTCAGACAATCGCTAAAATAGGTAGCTATACCCTTCTTCATACATGGCCACCAATACATATCTCTAAAGTCATAGTACGTCTTATCCGCTCCCGAATGTTTCGTGTACCTTGATGCATGAGCCTCGTCTATAAGTAATGTCCTTACACTTCCTACCAATGAAACCCAAATTCGATTCATAAAGTACAAACCATTATCTTTCTTCTTTTTCATTTGTTGGTCCAAGCCACGCAGATGTTTTGCTGACGCGTTCTCTACATTGGACGCCTCACTTTGAGCAGCCAATATCTTGTCCTTAACACTTGATTGAATAGTCATGGACATTTCTCGCATTCATCTTGCTTTCACTCTCTCCTTCCTACTCAATGCATCAGCTACTACATTCGCCTTTCCTAGATGGTAGCGAATCTCACAGTCGTAGTCACTAAACAACTTAATCCATCATCTGTGGCGCATATTCAACTCCTTTTGATCAAATATATGCTGAAGATTCTTATGATCCGTGTAGATAACACTTTTTATCCCGTACAAATAATGCCTCCAGGTCTTGAGAGCAAAAACCACCGCACGTAACTCTAAATCGTGAGTGGTGTAGTTATTCTCATGAATCTTCAGTTGACAAGATGCATATGCAATCACCTTACCTCTTTGCATCAGTACATATCTGAATCCTTGATTTGACGCGTCACAATATACCATAAAGTCGTCTGGTCCATCAGGTAATTGACAATATTGGAGCATTACACAAATTGTCCTTTAATGTTTGAAAAGCCTCTTCTTGTTTCGCGCCCCACTCGCACTTCTGATTCTTCTATGTCAGTGAAGTAAGGGGTTTAGTAATCTTAGAGAAGTTCGCAATGAAATGCCGATAGTAACCTGTCAATCATAGAAATGATCGTATCTCGGATGCTGTCTTAGGAATCTTCTAATTCTTCACTGGTTCTATCTCACTAGGTCCACGTAAATTCCTTTGCTGTTAACTGCGTGTCTGAGAAAATTTACTTCTTGTAGCCAAAATTCACACTTAAAAAACTTGGCAAACAACTTCTCTTTCTTGAGTATCTCTAAAACTATCTTTACATAAACTTTGTGATCCTACATGGACTTAGAGTAGATCAAGATCTTATCGATAAACACAATGACAAACTTATCTAGATACGAGTTGCACACCCGGTTATTTAAGTCCATGAAAACCGCTGGTGCATTGGTTAACCTAAAAGGCATAACCATAAACTCAAAGTGTCCATACCACGTCCTAAATGTAGTCTTTAGAATCACTGCTTCGTGCACTCTTAGTTAATAATAGCCGGAACTAAGATCTATCTTAGAGAAATAACGCGAGCCATGCAATTGGTCGAACAAGTCATCGATCTAGGGGAGAGGATAACGGTTTTTGATGGTCAGCTTGTATAACTCTCGATAGTCTATGCACATTCGAAATGAACTATCCTTCTTCTTAACAAACAACACAAGTGCTCCCCACGGAGAGTGACTTTGTCGAATAAAACCCTTGTCTTGCAACTCTTGAAGTTGTTCAGACAACTCTTGCATTTCCGAAGGTGCTAGTCGATATGGAGACTTCGCAATCGGTGTTGCTCTAAGAACTAAGTCTATGCGAAGTTCTACTTCTCGTTGAGGTGGTAATCCTGATAGGTCTTCAGGAAACACCTCAGGAAAGTCTCGTATGATTTGGATCTCATCTAACTTCTGCTCATCTATTTTTATACTCTTAAGGTATTTTGGGCTTTCCTTGGTTTATTCTCCTTGAACCAGTAGTATCTTGCCACTTGCCAAAGGTATCATAACCACTTTCTCATGGAAAACTATCTTAGCCTTATGTCTAGACAACCAATCCATTCCCATAATAGCATCAAAA